>OMNV01001839.1:6354-27548 GCA_900303265.1 Brotula barbata
GGTGCAACTGCATTTGGTATTTTACTTTGCTGCTGCCTGAGATAATAAAACCAGCTCGACACAACAACTTAGTGGAGTGGTTAAACACACCGACAGCACGGCTAGTGCACCATCGTGAATTATGAAAATATTTATGTCGACGTGTGAGCTTGTTTGTGTGCAAAAATTCAATTTCCATAAGTGAAACTGACATTTAAAAACATGTTTGCCCTCAAAAGTTACGTCTGCACTTGTTCGCAGATTACTGTATTTAGTTGGACAAATGGGGGTGTCTGGGTGAGAGTGTCTGCTGCAGTTCGTACCTCTGCCTCCAGAGGGCAGCGTGGCCACATCACTGTTGACAGGCAAGCCGGCTCCCAGTCCGTTGTTTAATACAGGGCCATCAGATGGTTTCAGCTGCCATGTTAAACCCAGCAAGTTGATTGCTGCACACAGACATGAGGAAAAAACGAGATAGGGTGAGAGAGGGCCTAATGTGAACAGTTGATGGTCTACAAGTCTGTCAGAAAAAACACACTTGAAACCTCATCAAGTTGAAGAAATATGGCAGACCGGGGCCTCTAAATCTGATCTGTGGTTTAAAAGACAACCCCTGCAGCTCTCATAGCGTGGCAGTCAAACGACAAGACAAAACGGCAGCTAACCTCCGGCACAAAGGTGAAGACAGGGTTACAAAACGGACAATTAAAAGCAAAAGATCCGCCATCTTTTTCTCAATCTCCCCATTCTTCTTTAACTACCCCATGGTCGTTTTTCAACCTGACAGCGTCTCCTGCTTTTATTTGAAGGCATTTACAGCATCTCACAGAGAGGGAGTGACAGATTGCTCTCTGAAGAGATCACTCCATGACTCTCCGTGCCTCTCCTCCTCTTTTGTACTCTGCTGTGTTATTGTGTGCTGGTGGTATAAGACTGCTTGAGTGTGTTTGCTCTTCACTTTGTCAGCTCCTTACTCTGCCTGCGTCTCTTCTCTCCTAAGCCTGCTGCCAAGCATCTCCTCCCCAAAACTGGAGAGAGGAAGCAAAGAAAACAGTCCCCCCCTTGAGTCGAGCTGAGTGGGAGGAACATTGTTTTTTTGTTCTTTTTTTTGGTGACAGGTATGTTTCCGAGTGTCATAAATGTTTTTAATCTTTCCCATGCTGTTTGGGGGAACTGTTAGTGAGTGAAATATTGCTCGAGGTTGCATCGCTTGAGCATTTTTTATATATTTTGTGTTAACCTCGTAAACTCTGAGGCAACCACCAGTCAGACCAGCTTCATAAATTTTGATTTTTAATTCTGTTGAAAATCCAAACATTTCCAGAAATGCCAATATAATAATAATGAGAAGAAGAAGAATGACAATAATAACAGTAATAATAAATAATAATCATATCATGAACTGAATAAAAAACAAGATATTAAATGAAATATAAAATAACAATGCATCAAATGAATATTTATAAAATAAATGCAAATATATAGAATATATAAACTTAAACACTAGTAAATGAGTTGGTAACAGAGCGTGAGTGGAGGCTATTTAAAAGACTTGAGATAAATTTAATGGGTCAACATACAAACAATTACCGACTGAGCATATCACATTGAGATTTCTACAGATTTTGAAAAAAAACTGATCATTTCTAGAGAAATTTTAATTTAAAAATCCTCCGTCCTTTAAAAATCCGTTACTTTTATACTCTGGCATTTCCCTTCATATTCTCTTCAGTCTGTGTTGGGTACATTACAGATACAGTACAGATTGATTCCACTGAACGCACCCTGACATCTGTGGCATCTTTAAAAACTTGGAGACTTTAATATAAAATGAAACGTCATGACGCTAGATGTCTTGGTGGTTTGCTCACAATTTAAGAGATCATAAAAGTCCCATAATAAATGAATTATGTGTGTATACAGTAGGTATGTACCGTATGTATGAATATACTGATGTGGGCACGTAGAAGGGATCCGACTGATAATGTGTATCATATAGGTGTTATGGCACGCTTCCAGCTTTGGCCAAATTCCCCCCACACTGGGCTGTAACACCTGCATCTGAAGCCTGGGAATCAATTTCCCTCTTGTCAGAATCTATCACTGCTTGCCCAGGATTTGCACACACCAGGATGAGTGCAAAGGGTGGAGGAAACAGCGAGCGCATGAGAGTTTAAGTCTTGCTCCTGGGGTGGACTCGTTCTGACCCCCATGCCCTGTCTCTTTTTTTTTGGTTTCCTCCCTTTTTTGTTGTTGTCTTCCATTTCCCATCCCTCCCGCTTTCTCTCCTCCCTCACCCCGACTCAAAGGAAAGCGCTGACACCTCGGCTGCAGCCTGGCCTCCACTGTCAGCTCTTTTTATTTGTCATGGAGGGGAGAGGGGGGAGAGCAGAGAGCTAGAGAGGCAGAGAGTGAGCAAGGGAGAACGAAGCAGAGACTCCTGTGTCCTTCCTCCCCGCCCTGTCTCTTCCTCTTATGTCTGCCTCTTGCCCTCTCCCCTCTCATGTCTCTGACCTTCATTCACTCCTCTCTTTTCCTTTAATTCCTCTTTTTTCCCCTTCACCCATTCTTCTTATCTGTGCCTGTCGTTCCTTGTAGATAACGCATCCATGCATCCGTGCACACGTGAAGGTGCGTGCACACACAAAGATGCTATCGCACCGAGCAATCGATGAAAAGATTACCTATTGAATTGGTTGCAGACAGTAAGCAATCGTAAGTCTATTGTGATGAGGCGCTCAATCTACTTCATCCCCAGGAACAAATCAGACAGTGCTTTAGTTAGGCTGCTCCTCTGTGTGTGTCCGTGTGTGTGCGCACATGTGTGTAAGGACCACCGCTCATGCTTTTCTCTTCCTTTTTTCCTTGAGGTGGTTGTGAAAGGAGAACCAATAGATGGCACTCTTAATCCTTGGTGACTAGAGTGCACAAAGCCAAAACAATGCTTTGTCAAAAGGACAGACAGAATGAGGGGGACAGAGTGAGGGAGAGGGAGACAAAGACAAAGAGACACTTGTTATGGTAGTCTTTACAAGTATCAGCCCTCTTTTTTTAGCAACACTTCTAACTTTGTTAAGCTGCAATTTTAGTTGAAATGACACTGCTGAAATTGACGTATTTAGCTTTCTGTTGCCATAATTGTAAGCAATTTCTTTTCTGATCATAATTGCTGTAATTACTGTTTTCGAGTTGCATTGGAAGGCTTTATTAAATACAATGCCAATAAAGCCCATTTGAATTGAATTCAGCTGACAGTCTGACAGAACAAGAGAGATGGCCTGACAATGACTGCCTCCCTTTTTAAAGTGTCTTTCTACTCTATGTACATTTTAAAGGACAATCACATGCAGACACACAGAAAACACACACACACACACGTACATCGGAAGATCAGAGAAGCATAGAAGTTAGATTAAAAATAGATTGCTACCTTCATGATGTTTTTATGTAATCTCAATACATAATTTAAAGAGGCAAAGTGCTTGCTAGTATCATCTGCAGAAGATGGTATCTGAAACAGCAGTAGAAAATGTGATGCTCCAAACCATGATGAGAAAATTCATGGGTAGGACAAGGGAGACGGAAAGATGGAGGTTGTGCTCAGGGGTTAGAGGGGGTAATGGTCAAGAGCAGCTGGAAACTATGGCGAAGACGGAGAAAGGGGAACAGAGAGAATACCGGAGGACATCGTGAACTGAGAGAATATTAAAGAACAGAAAATCTCATGGGAATAAAGAAAAGAAGAGCAGGAAGACGCACTGCAGACGATGTTGCGGAGAAGAGAGGCATGAAGACATGAATAAGGATGAAACGCGGAACAGAATGGAAAATGGCAAGCGAAGGGGGGAAGATTTAAGGGATGAGTGGCCCTGTATTTATTGACTGGTTGGGTAAGAATAGGTGGCCATGATTCATCCACAGACAGTAAGTGGTGCACACAGACAATCAGACAGAAACATACAACGCTTATTTGCACGTGTGTTTGAAGAAATATTTATGTTGAAAAGTTAAAGGCTGAAAATGGATTTCTGCATGAGAAGAAAATATGGAGGGAGAGGGAGAGAGGGAGAGAGAGAGAGAGAGAGAGAGAGAAAGAGAGAGAGAGAAGGTGACTTTGTGACAGACTGTGGACTAAGTGTCCCTTCACTGGAAAATATTGTATCATCATCATTCTGTCTGTTGGTACATGCTCTCTCTCCCTCCCCTCTCTCTCTCCCTCTCCCCGTCTCTCTCTCCCCTTTTCTTTCCATTTCAACTCAACCTTATCATTGCCTGTTCAAACGGCAGGGTCTTCCATTGAGCAGATGAACCAATTGCACAGCCTAATTACACCAAAGGCCCGGAATGGCCGACTGTGTTTTTGTAATGTAATCTTTCGTGACGCAACTACAATAATACAAAGAGCATGCGTGCATATGCGCACACACACACACACACACGCACACACACAGTGTCACCAATACACTCGTACACACAGGTAACACACATTACTCTGCCATCTCCCCTGGCCATCCTGATAAATGCATATTAACTGTTCTAATTCACCACTAAATTAACAACTCTGACCTCAATTAGGGCGATAATTGTGGCTGAGATCAGCCCCCATTCATAGCCTGGCTGGTAATTGGTTTAGGAAGCCTTTTGCCTGCCTTTCTACCTTTCGCCCCATCTCCAAGGCCCTCATTTAGAGGGCTGCCAGACATTTTGTTGTCCAAAACAAATGTGCACATACAGAAACAGTCACCTGAAAAAACACACTTTTTTCTTCCCTCCCTCCGTATCACTCGCACCTCTTTCCATCTCTGCGGCACAGGGGCGCAGTGCTAATATTGGAGAGATTGGGAAGAACGGTGCAGTGCCTGAGGTTCTCAATATTCAGGCCGTTTGGGATATTTCTCAGAATTTACCACACAATATCCACTTATGTAGTCTATAAATAAAGCAGCCCTCTCTCTCAGCTAAGTTTTGAAGGTACAGCTTGCTGAGATCATTTAGAGTCACAGACAGAGGGACGGGGGAGGCAGTTGGCTGCTGCCCTTGGGGGGTCATATACACTGAGAGAGACAATTTGTCTGCTTCTGTGTGTGTGTGAATCTGGGTATGTGTGGGCGTATGCATGTGTGTGTGAGTGTTTCTGCATGATTCAAATTACATGGCATAAAAAACAACTACACACACATAAGCCCGTTCACACACACACATATACACATATAAGCCTGTTCACAGACACACACACACACACACATCAAACCCCAGCGGGACCTCCTCACCCAGCTGATGCAACTGAACTGTAATTGACTGCAACACAAAAGGTTATGTGAGTTGCTCACAGCTCCTACCTGCAGAACACTGGCTAACAGAGAGAAACAGCAGCTCACTCAGTCACACAGAAAAAATGATTTCCTTATTGGGAATGAAATATTGAAACACCCTGATGCAGATGCTGGTGAGTGTGTGTGTGTGTGTGTGTGTGTGTGTGTGTGTATTTATGTGTGTGTCTGTGCGTGTGTGATGGGCTAAATGAAAAGAGATGTGAATCTGAGTGATGTCCTCCTTTCTGAATCCTCATTTCCTCTTCAGATATCTCTACCCTGACCCCCCCCCTTTCCCTTTGCCTCCTCCCTCTTCTTCTCTACACCGCATCAGCCCACTGTCTCGTCTCATCCCCTCCACCCTCGGTCCTTTCCCTCTCATCGATCTGTATTAGAAACAGGATATGAGGAACTATGCTATCTTATCGCAGATCAGAGAGAGAGAGAATGAGTGAGAAAGAAAGACAGAGAAAGTGTGCGAATCTGAGGCTGAGCGAGACGGAGAGATGGAAGGAGAGAAGAAGAGATGCGTCCACTTTGTCTTCATCCATCTCCTGTTTGTAACGCAGGACTAGTGGAGCACCATGGGCCTAATTGGACTAATGATTAGACCCAGATAAGGCCTGCACTAATGAATAAATGAATGAGGAAATAAATGAATGAAATGAGCCCGTGCGCTAAAATGTGGGCAATATGGACGCAGCTCCGCAATGACATCAGCTGTTTAAAAATGTGTCACCTCTTTGTCAGACATGGAACATGTACGTACAAAGTCAAATTTGTAATGTTAGATAATCATTCATTCTTTTTATAAATTGTATATTTATATATCATATTATTCTTTTTATACTTCTTATTTGACAGTTTTGCAAATGTGATTACTAGTTGATACAATTGGCCATCATGCCTGCCTATGTTTACACATGTTATGTTTGACCTATCTATTCTAATTTGTTAATATTTTAATTGCATTACATATTTTTAGTCGAAAGAGTGGCAAGCCTCTATAAGACACCTTGTGCCTCTGGACCTGCTGCACATTTGTATAATTTGTGTATTAAAAAAGAATAAAATAAATAAAATGATGCATTTAAACAATAAACAATGCATAGGTATACAGAATATTTTCCCTCCTAAGTTCACAGGAAGTCCATTTGTACTGAAAGAAAGTCAAAGAGTAAACACTGATGTTATCATCATGTACTGTATAAACATGTCTGGACCCTGCTTTGTATTACCTGACCAGTGCAGATGACCTATTTATCCCTCTGGTGCAGATGGTATAGCACCTTGTGCTTGGCCCTGCCCTTTTCCTGGACTGGCAGTATGTGGTAAGATCCTAACCTTTATCAGTACGACAGGCCCTGCTGCTATGGACTCTCGTTCCACGTCTGATCCTTATGCCCAGGTTCCTGCATTGACCATATGCCCGACCATGCCTTCAACTCACACACACCAAATGTAGGAGAACACACAGTCACACTGGCATGAGCGACACATCCTGACCTCTAGCTGTTCCACCTTGGATCGGCAGAAGGGAAACCACATGCAGAGTGAGAGGGGACTTAGGGGTCAAGGAGCTGGGCTTGGAAAGCGGCCACACTGTGAGATCTGCAGGTCCTGCACAGTTCACAGACACCGTCTTCATACTGTAGACATGCTCTGCTGAAATGTGTTTAGTCATAATTTAAGTGAGTCCTTTGTTGTCCAGCATGGCTATAAATTACATTTACATTCATGCATTTATGCATTACAAGTTACCCACTCACACCGACAGCAGAGGTATTCATGCATGGCACCACTGGTGTAAAGTAACAAAATACAAATACTCCACTATGGTATGTTTTAGGAGACTTTGTACTTGTGTGGAGTATAATACTTTTGCTTATTATTACTTTACTTACTAGGTTATTTTAAAATCAATATCTGTACTTTTACTCAGGTATAACTTGAGGTACTTAATGCACCACTGCAAGGCACCAGCAATTCATTGTGGTTTAGTATTTTGCTCAGGGATCCTTCGACATGCTGGAAGAATTGGGGGCTTGAACTAGCAACCTTCCAATTACTAAATGACCGAGCCCATTATGATTTGTATCAATAGATTTCAGTGAAACCAGGGACATCTGTATGAATCCTTTGTCATCGAGCAGGATCATGCTCAACTCTAAAAACGCTAAAGGTGCTTTTGTGATTTTGACTGAGACAGCAGAGCGATGGCCCAGACTTGTATTGGGAAACAAATAGAGACTGAAATATGAGAGCAGCACATCCAGAATAGAAGGAAAGTTTCCATTTCCCTTTCCAATTTTCGCACATTCAGACATATTCCCTGTCTCCTCTTAACATAAATTGTGACTCAGTGACCGGTTGTTTAGTGTCTATGGCCTCATTTGACGAAGACTGCAACAGCCTCCTAGTGCATCCCCAGCTTATGTTGGCAAACCAGAATATTTTGTGTAAAATTTCTCCATATCTTATCACATAAACACATTGTTAAGCAAGAGAAAGATATGAGTGCACTCAAGCGAAACACTCCCACAACTAGGAAGAATGTGCAGTAAGTGATTGTGATCAGTCTGGAACGGGGAGACAGCAATGATGGATGGAAAGTGGTGGGCTTAGAGGCATGAAGGTCACACGTGATGATAGGGTGTGGGTGTGTGGGTGTGTGCGCGTGTGTGTATGTGTGTGTGTGTCAGTGACTGAGTGAGAGTGTGTTTAATCAACAGACAGGGGAACTGAGTCTAAGACTAAAAATACCTTGTGTATGTACTGTGCATGTATGTGACTGTGTGTTTGTGTGCGCGTGTATGTGCGCTCTCATTCATCAATGGCGACAATACCATGTGGGGTATGCCACTGTGCCTGACAAATTCAGCCATCACACACACACTCACACAGACGCACACACAACACACCCCTGCAAAGGTGACACGAGCACCCGCAAGCAAGTTTACTCATTCCATTCAAGGGCACGGCGAAATCTGTGTGTATTATGTCTGTCTGTGTGCAAGTTGCGTGCACAGTTGTGTGAAAACGGTCCATCTGGACACGACTAATCTGACATGTCCTCTATCTTTCATCGACGTATCAATCACCAAACTACTGTCTCCTCTCGTTACACACCACCAAAAGACATCACACACACACACACACTCAGCCATCTCGTTTTTTTTCTTCCTCTTTCCCCTGGTACATTCCCTCATTTTCTGTCCTCAATGCTTACATCCTCTCCCTCTCTTTTTGTCCTTTAACTTCTTTTGTCACCATCCCCCTGTTTCCATCCTCCGCGGTCTCTCTCTATCTCTCCGTGTCCTGTCCTCTCTCTGTCATCCTCCCTCTGTTCTCTGCTAGCTGTGATCAATTAGGAGACATTAGTCCCACAGATAATCCAGGTGACAGAACCTCGGGAGGCCGAGCTCTCCTTCATCTTCCTCCTCCTCCCCCTCCTGCTCCCTCTCCCCTCTATTTCTCCTCTCCACACCTGGCTGTCTTGTCACTCCTGGTCCTCCCCGTCACCTCCCTTCTCCTCTTTTTCCAGCACTGCAAACAACAGACTTTGCTTTTCTCCTCTGTTTTCCATCTTGTGCTCTCATCCCTCATGGTGCCGACAGTGACATATTTGCCTCGGCTCTCCTCTCCTCCGTCTCTCCAGTCATCTGTTCTCCTTTCCTCTCCCTTTATGTTCGTGCTACATGCTGACGGAGACGCATCTTCCCTCTTCCCCTCTGCCCTCTGCTCCAACTCAGTTCTACCCCTTTCTTTCTCTCCTTTCCCTTCCTCTATCTCTCCCTCACCAGGTTGCCGTTCACAAAGACGGACCTGTTTTCCCTCCTGTACGACTGCTCACCTGTATCCTAGCAACCACCTCTCCTTTGGCTCCGGTGCTCCATGCGGAGCAAGCAAACAAGACGCCGGGGGAATGAAGAACAAGCGCTTTCGTTTATCCTCCTCCCTCCATCCATTCAGTCATTCCTTCACACATAAAGAGCAGGCCATACTCCGCTGGAGTTGGCAGTTAAACATGTTAACTAACAACGCGACTGTCTGCCCTCACATGCGCATGAAAAGTCTCTCATCTAAACACACATCCACAGAAACACATTTGTGTTTGAAGATATTTTTGTGCACATATGTGTTTATCACATCCCCATGGCTCTATTCTAACAGCAGGACGTGAGCTTTAAGCTTTAAAAAGATGTTATCTACCAAGCACCTATAGCACGCTGAGCCCTGCCTCTCTGAAAAGTTATCTGGGTAAATGTGTTTCTTGAAGACAGTGGGACAATTTTTTTCACACACACATTCCCACATGTGCTGGCACACATGTCACAGGCTGTTCGCAGGAAAACACTACACATAACACGCACACACACACACAAAAGAAAAGTGCTGTTCAGGCACATGTGTCCTGGTGTAATTTATGAGTGGGCTCCTGAGCGGACGCCTCTGAGGGGTCCTCTTCACGCTGCATAGCTCTGGGTGCTCTGAACAATTCCCCCTGTGAGTGCTGGGCCAACATCCCACACACACACACACACACACACACACACACACACACACAACAAGGTATTACAAAACCCCCCTTATGAGCAGTGAACTCTTCCGACTGAAACTCACCGCACGATTAACGCTACAAAAAGCAAGATAAACACAAGGGTTTCAGGCTTGGCAGCACCGCTACGACTCTGTTCAGCACAGACACAACACCACGGCAGAACAGATGAAAAGAGCCCCGTATGGGTAGAAAAAGGACTGTTGTTTCATAAATTCTCAGCTTGGTAAATTTCAGTCACTTGGACAATTAAATTGTGGTATAAAGCGACGGCATTAGGAATGTTAAATGTGACATATTGTAAAGCAATAAATAGGAAGTGGAGCTAGGAGGATAAACATATTGTGCTCAATGAACTCTTGTTTCACCACATAATTTCATTCAAACGATGCAAGAATAGACTCTTAGCAATTCACTGTATGTTTCCCATATGGATTTACACTTATTAGTCTCCCTGTGCTTTTTTGAGCATCTGCAAAATAGACTGTATCATGAAATAAGAAAAATAAAAAGTAAAAGTAATATCTTAATTTGACTAACAGGCTAGTCTTCTGAGCATTTGTGCAGAAAGGCAGCATCGCCATGCTATCGCTTTCAGGTCAAAATCAATTTGGCCAAATGTGATTACCAAATCCTAAGAAGCTCTCTTAATTCTTTAAATATTAATTTCTTGTAATAAACAAGAGTGAGAGGAGGGCATGGCCACTGTGCACTTGTGTAATGATGGTAATACTATGGCTGTCCCGTGTGCTGCGTATGTTCTACCTGGAGAGATCGTACATGTGTCTTGCATTGTAAGTACAAAAATCATGCAGGTGTGTAAGCAAAACACTGCCTTAAATGTTCTTTTGCGTTACGTACGTGTCTGGTCTTTTTAATCACTGCTGGTGTTCTCCTCTTATCTCTGCTGACATCTTACAAACAACAATTTATACATTTTCACTATTTTCATTCAGATATTTAACAAGGATACGGCTTTGAAAAAGTCCCAGTTCGGGGCCGTGGTAAAAGTGTCGTCCTTAACACAGGTGACCTAAATATTTTCAGCATAATACACTTTGTTGGAATTGAATCTTTTTAGCCTGACAAACATTCAGTTCAGATAAAATTGTAAACAGCAATATGAGTTGAAATAATCGCATTTTCTTTTATTTATTTATTTGTTTTTAAACAAAGCATGCATTCCTATTTGCTTTACCTATTACTGGACATTGGGTAGGTAAGTAGGACACGGGAAAGATTGAATGGTCATATAACAGAATTATTTTTCAATCGTCTTCTATCATGAAAGGAAAGGTTTATATCATTTAAAAAAAACCTGCAGCTTTGGTTTGCTAATAAAAAGATGGATCGACTTAGTTTTGGTGTTCTACGCCCCATTACATCCATGCCCCCCAGTATGTTGGGAGGTGTTGTGAACTTTGTGGTGGTCGTGTGGCTTGGAGCCCCCTCAGCCTGTGTGTTTTTTGTAACTCCATATGTGGCTGTCCAGTGCAGTGTGACCGTCTAAAGCTCAGGAGAGGAGGGCTCTGTCTGTGTGCCCCAAGGCTAAGGGGTCTTGATCTGCTCTGGAGGACACACAGCACTCTCAAGGGCACTCCGTGGGGACTCGAAAGACATGCAGGCAGGCAGGCAGACACACACACACACACACACACACACACACACACACATACACAAGGGGCGTGTATCCCTCTTACTCAGCTGATTTATTGCAATTTTGATACAGCAATGCACGATAATTTCAAACGAACAACGATTCGATAAGATTCAAATGACCAATTTGATGCGGTCCAATTCAATGGGACTCAATTGGATTTTACAGGCACTGAAGTGAAAAGTGCTACTATTGCTCACATAACAGCTAAAGGTTCAATGTAAATGCAAAAAAAGTGCTGATTATTGCACAAATTAAGCCTAAATGTCCACTGTAACAAATCCATTCATTCATCTAAAAATATGCTCATCGTTCTGCCATATTGGTTCTACTCCTACAGTATTTTATTGTTTCATTGCATGTTTGACTGATAGCTACACATCTTTTTAAAAACTTGAGTTAAACACTTGAGTTTTTAAAATGATGTGTATCAGCTATCTTTTTTTCAATTTTTTGCAGCACTCTGAACAAACACTCATACACACAACGAGGGTGCAGCAAGTCCACCCATGGATACAGACATACACACTCACAGTAGATAGATGGATGCTGATGCATATATACATTTATAAATGATGTAAAATTTGATTAATAATGTATGCAGAGGGGATGAGGGAGTTGTTCTTTCTGCTGATTCTACTGTTTCCTAAGATCCCCCCATCTGTTGACTCTAGTCTCTGGGGTAAGAGGCCAATCAAGGGCTTGGTGACACATCTGCCTCCACGCGTGCACACACACACACACACACACATGCACACAAACACAAAGGCACATACACATAATCTCTTCCTTTCTTTTTTATCTAGACTCCCCCAGTCATTTTCTTGGCCAATGGATGAGGCCAAGAAGATAAAAAATCCACACCCACACAGACTCTCCAAACAACACACTCGCCTGTTCCACAGATACACCTTCAGTCAGCCATCAGAATCTCTTCCTGAGGTGCTTAGTAATTGCACTCCTCTGAGTATCTGCCATTCCTTTTAGTATGACTACAAGTAAGTTGGCTTCAAATCACTAAAAAAAAAACTAAAAAAAAAACCTCTTGTTCCCTGCTGGGTCTGTTAGGATTCCTACCTTGACTGATACCTGTTCAGGAAAACAGCCTCAGTATGAGCAGTTTATGTATTTTCCTGTCTGACTGTTTACTGATGCTGAGTGGACTCCAGGGCTCCTGCTGAGTCCGACTCTGACAGAGTAGCACGAGGCTACAGTGACAAAGCTCACACCTCGAGCATGAGCTTTTTATAAAGCCGTTAGCCTGACACAATGGGAATACATTACAATTCACGGTAAAGTTCAAAGTATTCTGGGTCAGTGCAGAACAAACAGAGCTAACCAACCTGAAATAGTTGGGTGGTACTGTGCATATGTTCGCATATGTTCCAACATTTCATTTATCTCCTCAGCATAGGACCTTCTAATTAATATTTATACGATTTAATTAAATCTCTTCATGAATAATATTTGGTCCACGTCCACTTACCTATGAAGTAGGACAGTAGGATGGCCAGCAGCGCAGCAGCTGCGATGGCTGTCACTGCGGCACATTTCCAGCTGCAGTACTTGGACGGCTTTTTTAGCTTGAAGGCCGAGCGAGAGAAGGTGTTTCTGGGTAACAGGCGAGGGGGCGGGGAGTACACGGTTCCAGATGTCAAAGGGTAACCGGGGGAGGAGCTACTGAAGAGAGGCGTGGTCCCCGATGACGTCTTGAACAGGAAATGCCTACAGACAGATAGAGGAGAAAAGGTTTGTTTGTAAGACAAAGACAAAAATGCTTGTGTTATGATTTTCAGTTTGCACTCAGGTTGTAGAAATGCTCCAATAGCTTAGCATGTGGTTAAACGGCAGGGAGGACATACCCACCGAGTCATAAAGTCAAGGTCACATGTGTGCAAGATTCTGTCCAATTTCTATTCTTGATTAAACCTTCCTGCCATATGGGCCTGTACATCCTTGAACCCATGGTACCTTCAATTGAACTCCTTCCAGTTCAAGGTCCCTTTTTAACCTCCATCTCTCCTGCTCCCTCTTTTCTTCTTTCATCCCTCTGCTGCTCCTACTTTCACCCTAGTTAGAACCTGTCTCACTCCTTCGCTCGATGGTTGTGGATGATCAGTGCCATCCCACTTTACTGACCCCAGTGGGGTCAGAGCTCAGCAAGAGGATAAAAGAGGGATCTGAACCATCATCCTTGGCCCATATTACCCATTATCCTCTGCTATTGCTGCACCTGCTCACCCAACACCTCTCCTTTGCTCCTCTCCCTCCGCTGCGCTTTCCATTTCACACACTATCATTTTTCTTCACTTCAGATCTTCTTTCTCGTACTCCACTAATTCACACATGTATATATATATATATTATACAATTTCCCTGTTCTGCAACATTGCCTTCCTCTAATTTCGATTTTTCACACACACACACACACATGGAAAACACCAGTTCCCTTTTTCAATTCACCCTTTCATCCCACAATAACGGACAAATGAAAAACTGCACTTAACGAAACTTCACAACAAAACAAAAACTTTTTTTTTATGTCTTAGCAACATCCTTCTGGATACAAACACGCACACACAAACATACAGAAAGTGAAGAAAGTGCCCCTACACAGACCAGGTGGCACAAAAGAAGAAAGCCCTCCGGTGAGTGAGACAGATCAGAGATAGCAAGGTCACTCCTTTGCCTCAAAATGACTCAAGAGTAGGAGTATTTGTCTGTCTGCATGTCTGTGGGGAGCTCGGCATTGTGTATGTGTGTTGGGCTATAGTGCTATGTTCTTTCTTCTTTAACCCGCTGTCTCTACTAGTCTCGGAGCAGACATAATAATCCTCCCTTGTAGCGGGCCTATTAAAACTGCAATTTAAACTACTTTAGTTTGCTGTGCGGTCACCCGTTCTTTTGATGTTTGTAATAACTGCTATTTCATTGCACTGCATCTTCAGATCTGTCTGCTCGTCTGAAAACAGTTGGTGAAAACAGGTGATGTGCTCAGAGCACAAAGATTTGGTTTGGGAGCACCGCCTCACTCTCTATCAATTATTCAGTTAGTCTGTCTCTCTCCCTCTCATCACCTCATGCCACTGATTGTTGGATTGGTGTCGTTCTGCATTCATTTCTTTCTTCCTCCTCCACTTTTCCTGCTCTCCACCCTCCTCCTTTACCTGTCAGGTACATCGCGCGACTCCAAGGAAAATACGAAGGCATTGGAAAGAAGAGGAATAAAAAAAAAAAGACAGATGGGGCCCGAAAGAGCGAGAGGAGATGGCACAGAAACGAGTATGGGGTTAGGGTCTAAAAATACCAACCTCTCAGTGTCACAGCCATCAATTTTAATGTGTATGTGTAAACCTATGCATTCCAAAATGAAGTATGCATGTGCATACACTCAGTATCCCGCACACATACACACACACTCACACTCACAAACACACACACACACACACACACACACTCCAAGGTCAACCAGCGTGTGCCTTCACTTCAGCTTCACAGCCGTTGACGCATTCTGTGAAGGCGAGGCTGGCAGAAATTAATTACAGTGCCCCTAATGTGCGTGACCAGAAGAGGGGGATGCACTTGTGAATTACATGCATTCCAAGAGACACAATGGCTAAATATGTATATTTTGATGTCTTGGTATGTATTTGAACAAGCATTGAATTCATTTCTTTCGGTGGCTTTGTTGTTTGTGTGGTAAAGCTCCACTGTACGCATGCAACGGAGGAGAATATGTCTGTAGGCCATACTAATTACGAGTAGGAATGGAAAGTGTCTAATGTGCTCTAGGGAGGTAATTGACACTGATTTATGTTGCAGAGGACTGTGGAGGGATTCTATCATAGCAGGCAGCCGGCAATCACAACACTGTATCATTAGGCTGACTTTGGTGTGTGTGTGTGTGTGTCTCCATGTATTTGTGTGTGAATATTGTGGGATTTTTGACAGTGGTCCAGCATGGAAACGTCACAGATAATTAGAGAGAGCTGACAGTGCCCCCTTCCCACCCCTCCCTCTCTCCCAGAGCTGCCAAGAGCCCCCCGGTCTAACCATTGCTACTTCGCTGTCATGCATCCCATCTTACACATGCAAAACACACACACACACACACACAGACGCGTGCACACACAGAGAACAACTCTTACACTGACACCACCCACTCATGCACAAACACTTAAATTTTATGTTGGATTTCTTTCAAAGATTGCCCTGTATGTGCTACCAAACACTTAACTTGCATCCACACAGAGCAACCGGTGACATCGGAGAAGAACAGAGGATGGCACAACGAGACAGATATGGGGGGGAGCAAGAGACAGAGCACACGGGAGCGAGAGAGAGAATGCATTTTCACAGCATTCCAACCTTGTTTCCCATTGAGAGAATAGAGGGCCTGGACAATTAACCACAGAACAGAGAGCATGCTGGGTAATTAGCAGGAAGTCAAAGCTTGTATTTCCCCTGAGTCTACGAACACACAGGCCTTGGAACAGGCAAGCGTGCACACACAAACATAGCCTTCTTTTTCTCGCCTCTCACAAACATGTGGTAGCTTACGATAGTGCTCATCATCATCATCATCATCAGAGGTGAAGAACAATTAGCAGCGGTTGCCAGTGTGTGAGAGTGATTGAAAATGGTCACATCCAACAAACAAAGGGATTAAAGAGTGGAAGGATGACATCATGGAAGAAAATGATGAGTACCAATATTAAGACGATGGACGTGTTGTAACGGGCATTCATCTGCTGATACAGTTCTATAATTGCAGATGAAAAAAGTTGATAAAATACTTCTGTATGATAATATACACTAGGAAATGTTTATTATGAACATTATTATACTGTGCTGAATCAATGCAGGATCACCTGTATTATTTTCACAATACAACATATGCACTAATTTCTTTGGGATGTTCATGATTAATTGACTAATCACTGTTAATCATGATTAAGCAAATGTTCAATAATATAGGTTGTGGGTTGTAGTTTAAGCACTATGAATGTTATGCTTTATTTTTGAATCCAACTCACAAGGGTGCAGTTGACCTTTGCTGCACAAACAGCTACAGTTCGTAGAAGACAATTAGATGCATATTTATTTAGCATGTGTGTTATTTGTATGTTTGTTTATTTAATGAAAGAAACCAGAGCCGTACTATTAAGTGAGAACATTCACATTTGCATTACAGATAATAAGATTTTATTATCATTATTACTGTTGTTGTTGGAATGGCTGTTATTATTGTTGTTGTGATTATTATATTAATTCTTCGAAAATAAAAATAATAAAACAAAAAATAAATATACAAAGAGGCTAATATTTTTTCCCCATATATAAATATATTTGTTGTCATGTGTGTATTAAATAAATTGCTGAAAACTTGCATGCCTATTTCTTTATATGACAGATATGGGACAGAACATGAATGCTTTGTAGTGCTCCTGATTCTCCTCAATCCCCCATGGCTCCCACAGGTAGCATCTCCAGATGTGTGTGCACCGTAATGCATTTGAAAGTAACCTTGCACCAGCACCACCACCCCTCCATCAAGATAAATTGAGATGCTGCAACCCTCTCGGTGATCTTATTTCTCCCCCAGAGCTGTAACCCACAGCAGAGCGAGCAGGAGGTGCAGGGGAATGTCCTGAGATCAGAAAGATTGAAAGATTGAAACTGGCATCAGCTGGCCAAGAGGCTCCATGGGACCGATTGGAAAACAGGTGCTTTCTCGTAAATGCCTGAAAACATGCATACACGTGTGCAAGAGGAGACACACAGGCGCGCGCACACAGAGTGGCACCATCTACAGTCATTTATCTCACATCGGTAAATGTATCCATGTTGTACGGGCTCCAATCTCGCTCCCCTGCCGTTCTATCTTCTCTCTCACACACTCCCAAAAACAATCTCCTTCAATCACCCCCTCTCTCCATTTCTCTCTCCTTTTTATCTCTCCCTTCTCGACCGTAAACCATTCCTTTCCATTTCCCCCCTCTCTCATTCTCCCGACTTATATTTCTCTGCTATATCACCCCCTCTCTCGGTTTCTATCACTCTCTCTCTCTCTGCCAGTCATCCTAGCCCCAGGGTGTTCTTAGGTGATCAATCTTCATCCTTTCAGCACTGTCACACGATTGGGTCAAGCCAACACACATGCAAGCGTGAGTGCACACATACAGACACACACATGCATTCATCATAACGAGTGGATAACAAATGCCAAGATTTACATATGATTACTTTGGAGAGCAGTCACAGTCAAACCAAACACACATGCTTGGATGTAGATATACACACGCACTCGCTCACTCACTCGTATCCTAATGATCTCCTTGCGGTTGCTTATAATGAGATGGCGGACGGGCTCTGCCAGCACAGGGATGGTGTGACTCTTTGGCACTGCCTGGCTGGCTATGGCCCCATCATGAGCTCCAGCAGCTCCATCCAGCCTACCCAGCCTCTACCATCAGCAAACCCAGAGAGGAGGCTCCAATCTGGGCAGGAGGGAGGAGATGGAAACTCTGTCTGCTGCTTTGGGCTTCATTCACTACAATGGGCTCTGAGCCATGCCCAACCCCACCACCTGAACATGACCAAATACTGGCACCATAAAGGATTCAGCAGAGTGTGTGTGTGTGTGTGCGTGTGTGGTTACATCCAAATTTGTAAAAATTTGAATTATAAGAGGCTCTTTCTTTCTACAAACGTAACAAAAACCATCTTGACATCTGCAGTACTATAAATGTAATCAAATCCCCCCAAAGCCCACTGTATCACTCGCAGCAATCCAAACCACCGTTTTCTCACCTTGCTTTACTTTCATCGTATGTCATGCATGTCACCATGGTAACACGGGCCCAGGTAAACAGTTAGGAGCTATTTTAAGCTGTTTATATTCTTGCTCGACATCGTCATACTTTCTCCTACCCATCATGCATCAGTACAGGTTGAGCATAGACCTGAGATCAGTGGGGCTGAATTAAACATGGCCAGGCTTCATAAATACTTCATAGTGCTCAGGGGAGCTGATCTGGGACCATCAGCGTTGGAAGCCCCAACGCCCAGCAGGAGAAACACAACTACAGCTTGCAGAGTTGATGCTCAGAGCGCAAGTGTGTGCATGCTTGCAAGCATGTAGGCAGTGTCTCTCGCCGTGCATGCCTCATGAATAGTAATACCCTGCATGAATGCTCTGTTTGCCCAGTAAGTGTTCTTTGTGTACAGAAGAAGCGCGTGTGTAGGGTGTGTGAAATGGTTTGTATTTCCTTCTGCCTCACTCCAGGTTGCATGCATAATGGCTTTGACACACGGCAGCATTTTGTATGTCCTCGGTTGGGAGGCGCGGCTGAGGATGCATTTTGAGGAATGTGATTTTGAGAGTGAGAAGCCAATAGTAATTTGCGGCGCTGTTGTGTTGGCTTAGAAAGATGCAGGCAGGGAGATGCAGCGACACATATATTGAATCACTAAGGGGTAAATGTATGTGCTGCTGCCTCTCTTCCTTTTTCGATTGGAACACTGCCACAACGAATTAATAATAAATGTGCTAAAATTTCCTTGTCTCTTGGAAATAAATGAGCTTATTGTTGATGTTCATAATGCACAGTTGCATAGAGGGTGCGGTGTTTTTCTCTTTGGCTTTTAATCTTCGTCAGCATTTCACTCTTCCATGGTCACTCTATGCTCACAGGAATGCTTTAGAAGCAGCACAGCTCTGACCTTTTCATTCTTTATTATTGATTACTTGAGGCTTATTCCACTGCTGTGCTTACTGAACATGCTCCTTCGTAGCAGAATCAGGTAAACATGTGAACTGTAAAAACTAAAAACATCTTATCTTTGAGGCAAACTGCAGACTGACCTGGTCTCCAGTGGAACGTTGCTGTTGAGCACCCAGCTGTCCTGTAGCTGGACCGACTCAGGGGTCGTAGGACCGTCTCCGGTGCCTGGAGCCGGGGCGTGAATGGGGTTACGTCCTCCTCGCAGGGTATTTCTGTTCAGGCTGTTAGCAGAGTGATGGGATAAGGTCTGGTGGTTGTGTGGAGGGGGCAGTGGAGGCCGTAGCGTGGACTGACTGTGATGGTTGGCAGCCCCTGAAAGGCAGGATAACAGAAAGACAAATTTAGAAAAAGAAGTTTCACCATAGGACAAAATGTTATTAGACGTTTGGCATTTAGGGAGAAAACTCCAGCTAGAAATTCTAGCTAAATAAAGACAAATTAAATTTAATAATCATAATTCAATCAGTTTTGTCCATCTCATTCTCCATTTCTAATTCACTCTTTCTGTCCTATTTTCTTTCCCCACTGAATCTGTGTGAGTGTGTGTGTGAGTCTGTGTATGTTTGAGCAATATTAGAGCACTCAGCACAGCGTGTGCCCTCATCTCTTGCTCTCAGACTTGGGGGAACATGTCAGCTAGAAACCAATACCAGCCCTCCCAACACCGAGCTAATGGACTGTTGAGTGAGAGAGCTGAAAAACAAACCCGGATGACTCAGACAAGAACACCCATTCACACATCAGCTCCCTATCTCTCTCGCTCTCTCTCCTTCTCCGTCTCTTGGTATGTGTTAGTGGGGGATTTGAGCCTGTCTTGAATGTGCATGTGTCTGGAGATGGGGGGTTACATAAAAATCAATACGGTGTACTATACGGTACAGGAGAGCTTGTCAGAGATTCATTTTTCTTGTGCATTATCCCACTTTTTCGCTCACACGGTTAAATGAAAGAAATCAGCACTGATCAGACATTAAGAAAAACACACATTTCTAGTGAGGATGTAAACATCTATAATTTAAGAGACAATACTTGGATGAAAATGCTGATTCACTTTGAATTCCGTCTTTCTGACACTAATTTCACCTTTTCTTTTATCAATACTACACTTTGCACTTTCATCATTACCAAGAACAGCATATGTTATGATGACTGTTGTTTTCATGGTGTCAGAGTCGTACTGATCAAAGAAACATATGCGCAAATAGACGTGGGGTGACAACAGCAAAAGAGAATCGCTTTATCACATCTGCACTCCTCCTTTTCTAATCTCTTAAATGAGAAAAAAAAACAGTGTTTGGGCGGAGGAACGACGGCTGGTGTGTCAGTGTCCTGTCCATCATTTAATTGATTTCTTAAAGCAGGGCCAAAGACAGAAAAACATAGTAAGGGCTGAGCCACTCACTAGAGGTGCGGTATAGTGCCTCACCTCTAGTGTATTATAGTTTGCAAAATCAACAAAACGTAGGTAAATTATACTTGTTAATTTAATATGCTTAAAGAAGAAAAGCAGCCTACATCACAGCTTTCCATTAATGGGTTGTCATTTATTTTGTTAAAAAAGCCAGGATGGTGATCCCCTTCACAGCCCTTTAAAAAGGGGGGGAAAATAAGGGGAGAAGGGGGATGGGTATATTTCAAGATTGTTATGCAGATAAGTTATTGAGCTTGTTAACACGTCAACTAATGTTTGTTAGTTGACGTGTTTAATAAGTAATTGGGCTTCTTAACGAATGAATACTGTGTAATATATACTGCTCAAAAAATAAAGGCAACACTTAAACAACACAATGTAACTCCAAGTCAATCACACTTCTGTGAAATCAAACTTTCCACTTAGGAAGCAACACTGATTGACAATCAATTTCACATGCTAGCTTATAATAAGCATGTCCTAAGTGGAC
>OMNV01001840.1:5410-18114 GCA_900303265.1 Brotula barbata
TCCAGCAAATGTCCTGCTTTTTTTGGTGAGTCTTGTGTACTTCAGTCGCACGCTGTTGCATTTTAGATACAGACGACTGGGTCTGGCTGATAATGGACCGACAATTTAATTTCCCAGGTATTACAGGAGACTTGCTGGGTTTTGAATTGGTGCCTGTTGGTGGTATTTAAAAAATAGTTTAAAAACATTTATTTTTCTTTCAATTCATTTCTTCCCTCACTACCCATCACAGAGTATAAGGAAGATTGGGGGGAAAAGGTCCTCATGTCTTTTACCTTTGAATGAGATAAAGAAATGTAGTGGTACACTGCGATTTACATACATCGAATTTGCTCAGCTCACTAAGGAAATATTGCATCTTCACTTGGAGGCTCGGTCTCTCGTATGAGTAACCTCCTCAGATTGGATTTAAAGGAGCTGTCAGTGTGTTCTGTTGATACATAGTTAAAGATTTTTCAAGTGACTTTGTTGTGAGACTAGAGAGGGGTCAGTGTGAGGACACAGCTGATCATCCCCATAGTTTTTATTATCAGTCCACAATATCTTTATCTCCACCAATAAATTTTTGATTAAGTTTTTTGAAAATTAAACTCTAAACTTATTTTAATGGCGCTCCAATGATTACCTGAAGAGTAAATGGAGGCAGAGTTTACTGATATCACTGAATAATATCCACCAACTTAACACTGAAAACCGAAACAGTTTTTTCCCTAAAGTTGGCTCAACCCCACTCTTCAGTTCGGTGAATGTTGAGAAGCGTGTGTACAGACAGGATTTGTTTGTGTGTATGCTTGTCTGCACGCTGAATGGATACAATGCAATTTAATGTGTGTGCGTGTGAAAAGACTCCATCCTACATAAGCAGACCTCTTTTTGCACCACTGCCTTTTTGATTTTGTACTCCTGACAGAGCCGCATACATGGCTGCGTCCAGATACATGTATGTGCATTTGTTTCTGTCTTCGTAATCCTTTCATTTATATTTCTGGACTTCTTCCTCTCATGTCTTTGGGGTTTCCACTGACCCGTCTTTTACATATTGTCGGACATAGCCATTCTTCACCCCTGCACAGACTGTGGTGCCCACACACTGTGCTGTATTAGGGTTATACGGGAGGTCAGGCTGTAATTGGCAAAGCTTGTGCCTGGTACTCTGTGCCAGGCCCTCACCCTGTCAGCTAATTGCCACTGTGAGCCGCCAGCGCCGGGCCAGCGTTTCGATTGATGGATGTGCTTGTGTCAGGAATGTTGTCTTTTTTTTTTTCTTTTTTTTCTGACAAGCACTTGTACAACCAAACGACTGCCTTAGCCACAGCGGGTGTGTGTATTTATGTATGTTTTCATTCCATTAGAATTACCGTATTGATCTGTGCATTTGTTGCACGTGCCTGAAAAATGGCTGCATTTGACTTATGACAATTAAAGCTAATTACCAATACTCATACAATAAGATCTGAACTTCGCAAGAGAAGTTTTTTTCCTCCCCTATATTCCGGAGATTCCAGTTTCCTTTTAGTGTATATAAATGATTGCAAATCCACCCACGTGTGTGTCAAGACTGTGTTGGTGCCTCTGGACTGTTTATGTGACTGACTGTTTGGTATCGCACCTCATCGGTCAGGATGTTATATGCCTCCATGATTCTCTTAAGTATGTGGAATTAGGTGATTTAATCAAATTAAAAGTATTAACTTCACCCTTCGTTGACCTACAAATGTCTCATCACCCAGATAAACTCAAACCTTACCTAAGTGGGTTTGCTTACTTTCTTTTCATTATGGCTTGAGTAATTTAATTTAATTTAATTTATTTATTTATTTAATTAAATTTAATCATTGGACATAATCATGTTTTGTTTGCTGTTGAAACATCAAGATTATGTGCTGTACAAATATGATAACGTGTTTAACCACAAATCCTTTTACATCATTAGAAGTCAATGATTCCACATAATCCAGAATATTTCAAAAGAAGAATATAACTTTTTGTCTTTCTCATTCTTCTTCTCTTGCACACTTGCTCTTATCCATTCTTTCTCTCACGCTGGCTGAGTTTTAATTGGCCAGATTTTTAGGTTGAAAGGTTTGAGAGCAAGTGTCCTGAGATACTGGAATGTGTGATTTCATATGTGTGTAAAACCATTGTGGAGATGCGTCAGGTGTGTAATGTGACAGGTATTTGCTTTTGAGCCGCCTGTCCTTTGCCTCGTTCTTGGGCTTTTTCTATGTTTTCCCTCTTGGCTCTGACAGGAGAGAAGTATTAATGAGGTCCTATGGTAGCGAACAGGCGGCTCAGCTAATGGTGCAAGGGGGAGAGATTTTGATTGAGCGATGGAATGAAGTCAAAATGAGAAGTGTGCGAACAGAGTAAGGAGTCACAAAGTTTGTGAACAAACTAGATGATGTTGAAGCAGCATTAATAAGTGTATGGACAGAGTAAAGAGATTTTTATCGACAAAGTGTCATTCAAAACAAGGTCAACGTTCAATTAGAAATAATTGTAATAAATATATGAGAAATGGCAACAGCACGGCTAAAATATAGAATATTTTTTGAAAGTTATACGATAGCACAGATGAGCAGCTAACAGCAGGAGGGAGGAGATTTGAAGCATATGCTCTACTTAATGGAATGGAGGTGACCCTGAATCAGTTGAAAGACAGAAGCCGAAGGGAGGCTTTGACCACCTTCAGTGTCCTCAGGCCCGTGAAGACCCCCTACTGGTGGATGAATGAATATGCATTAAGACGCTGCATGTGGACATACAGAAATTAATGCATGCAGCCATGTACGCAGGGGTTCGGACAGACCTTCATATATACTTACACATACACGAGTATCTCCTTAAACACGCATACACACACACGCAACTACAGTATACGGTCATTCACATGCTGCACACACTGGCTGGTGCACCATAGGGAGGTAAAGTTTTCCACAAGGTCCAATGTTGCCAACATATCCTGAGGCTGTCGCTTTCCCCCTCCTGTGTCTTCTCCTATGGTCTACATTCTATAGTCTGTCACCTTGTTTCTCCTGTCTGTTTTTTCTGACTTTCTCTCTCTCCCTCTCTCTTTTCCTCTCTTTCTCTATCCATCCCTGTCTCTCTCCCTCTTTCTTTCTATCTCCTTCACTTTGTTCCCTAGAGACATCTGTCGTCCAAAGGCAATATTTCTCTCTCTCTCTCTCTTCTCTCAGGTCATTCTCTCTGTCCTCTACAGTCAAATAAAATAATTTTCTGCCTCCACTTCATGTGTCTGAATGCCTAGCAGCGTTCTCCACACTTGTTTTCATCGGCCACCTTCCTCTCTGTAACACATTAATCCCGTTGCTCACTGCTAAACGGGGATGTGGTCTGGAATTACAAACGGATGGAGCGCTGTATGTCAAAGACGCCTTTAAAGAGCCGAACAGTTCCATCCATCCATGCTCAACATTTCTCTCACTCCCTTCTGTGTTCTGAAATATCCATATTTCTGCATTATGTGAGAGAATTGGAATGGGTTCCTCTGTATGTTTCTGTTCTGATATCATTTTACAGTCTTTGCCATGTTTTGCTCCTGTTCTTTGTATGACCACAATCTTTCATCCATTCAAATAGTAGTTTTGCTTCATGTATCTTTCTCCCTCCTTCTCTTTATCTCCAAACACCAGAGTGTCCTCTCTCTTCTCCTTTCATTCCGTGCTACTTTGTCCCCATGTTCTCATTGTTATCCTCCGTTTCCATCTTGCCTGAGACTTCCTCCATACATGCCTCCTGTGTTTCGATAATGAACCCAGAGCACCTCATCTCTCCCTCTTCTTCTCCATGTGTTGGACATGACAGATGACTGTGGACCTCCAGAGGTTCACACCCCAGGGTCCTAGATAAAGGCAGCTCCAACTGCAAGATGATCAATCAATCAGTTTATACTGCAGGCGTCCGATCAGCCAATTAATCAATCTCAGAGCCAGCAGATGTTGTTGTTGTCCCTCAGCTAAGGAGCTGGCAGTGGAGTGGCGGAGGTGGTGCCTCCAACAAAGGCTGAGGGGCTTTGGAGTGTCTGGGAGGAGAAAGGAAAGTAATTTTTCATGTTTCTACCAGGATTCCAACCTTTGAAAAAAGAACACAACTACCTTTTCTTTCCCTCTTTTCAACACAGGGCCACTGCTTTCTAATCCTGAGAACTTACTTATGCAGTTGTCTAACAGTGTTCATGATTTAGTGGGTTTTTATAAACATAGTCAAATATGTGTATATAGAGACGTGTCACAATAGATAAATGCACATGTCCAGGTTGACCTCCCATCAACCATCCTATCATCATAAAGGCCAGCTGGTTCAGATCAAGCCCTCTGTTGACCTCCGTTCTACAGACTCCACAAGGACACTTCATTTTATTGTGCCCTTAAACAGCAAGCAGTTAACACAAACGCAAACACATTCACACTCCCACACACTACCTACTTCTGGCCCCCTTGGTCCCTGTCCTGGGCAGGTCAGACCTCTGAACCATAGGTCATTGGGTCATTACTCACTGTGCTAAGAGATCCCAGGGGACAGTAAGTCAGTCAGCATCCCTTTGGTGCTGATGTCTCTTTCTACAAGAATGACCATGGTGGTCAATGGTACCATCATGCATGTGTGCGTAGAAGTGGTGGAACTAATGTAGTTGATAAAGTTTCCAAATACAAAGAAGTGTGTTTTCTTTTTTCTGATCTACGGCAGATTTGGATGCATCTCGTCTCTAGGATTTGCAACAGATCTTAAAGGTGTGGGACAGGACTTGATTACTCGTTCACCAGTCGGGTGAGATGACCAACACATCCATCATCACATTTAGCTAATGTGTTTCTAGCAAGGCAACTGGATTTGCAGTGTAGTAGGTTTCGACACTCATCCAAATGGCTTCATCAATTTTTATCTTCTGAGAGTTGTTTTCACACGTGCCTTATGTGAAGATCGTTGGAGTCACTAATGAAGCCTCTTGAAGTCTGCATTTGTATGCCAGCAGAGACTTGAGATTGTGCGTAAGGTGGATGTAGTCTGCTGTCTTCACAGTTTATGCTTGTTGATGATAGGTAAAGCTGACAATACATCGATAAATAGATTAAATTCTCGTGGCCATTGGGTTGGGGGTTTTTTTTCCACAGCATTTTACTCCTTAAAACATTGGTAAATGAATGATAATTCAACGTATACATCCTGGCCTTATTCAGTGGATTTTGGATGATTTTAGTCTTTGTATATGCTTATTCCCCGGAATATGGTCTGATATTATTTATCTTTGTGCATTTCACTCAAATTCTAAATCCAACTAGTGTTAATGAAAATGGGTCCATTAGTGGTTGGTTACGTCTGAGTTTAAGAGGTGAATGATTAATGACATCAATGCCTCTATTGTTGTGGCAGTGATTGATGTCTACGATGCTACAGTGTCATTATGTTGTGACAGTGTGTGTATAATGACGATTGAGCCTAAATCAGGCCACATTTAACTCCAGTCAAAGACTTTCTTTATCTTACTTGTCAGTCACCTCGTAGAAATAGTTGAATATAATAAGTTGTAATAAACTGAACTGAAACATCTCAAGTGAACCAGGTGATTGGTCAGCCACTTAGCCGAGAACAAGTCCAGTTTAATTAGAATACATTTTAAATAATGGTCAGACCCGAGCCCCACTGTGAATTAAGTGTTTGTCCTTTAGTTTTATCAGTCAAGGTTAAGCTCATTCACTGACCACTCTGTATCTGACATGATTACATGCCTATAACCCCACCACCTCCCATCAAGACTTATAGCGATCCGTGAACCTGAGTGTTATTGCTGCTCGGTGAAACCCCATGATGCTAATTAACAAGCCGAAGTGAACGGTTTGCAGCTACCTCTACCAGGACCTGTGTTTTATAAGATACTCTAAGGCTAATGCTTAATGCTGCTGCTGCCAGTAAGGTCCGTGTTAGGTGATATCATTTTACACTCCATCACTTAGCCTTGATGTGCTAGTGATAGCTTTTAAAGACAAAGCTGCAATGGCTTTACAGGCAGTTACTGGATGTGTAGGGAGAAGTGGGAGTGGTGTGTGAAAGAGCTTTGAGAGTCTTTAAGTTTTATTTAAGTCCGGTTGCAAAGATTTCAACTCTCGTCTTAAAATGTTGTCAATGACGATCGATTGTTTTTTATAATCGTTTTCGTAATCTAATCATCTGTATTCTGTCCACGCGCTCATCCGTCTCTTTCCCTTCCTGTTTCATCTTCTCTACGCCCTACCTTTCCCCATCCATTCCCTCCATCCATCTTTAACCTCCCACACGCCACCTACACCTCCGCCACACCAATTAACACCAGAGCACGGTCACGTTGTCCCGGCCTTTGACCCCCAACGGCCCCCACCCAGCCTGTCGGAGCTCAGCAGACCTGAGGCCCACGACTTCAGTATTAGTTTGTCTCAGGGCCCTGTCGTGTGGCTCTGTGATAGATTGGTCCTGGTGAGCCGCTCTGACCCAACGCGCTGCAGTGCTCACTGGGATGGTGTGAGCGAGCATTGATTATGATGCTGCTTCTGACAGGGGTGAATCAGAGCTGAAGATGATGGTGACAGGGGGAAGACAAAAGACGCCGAGGTTATGGATGAGGGGCCGTTAGTTAATGTGATGAGATCTGAATTGGGCTCTATTGATCATAGCATCGTGCGAGATTACTTCCATCTAGTATGATTGATAAGCATGTAGTGGGTATATAGTGTAGCAATAAATCCGCACATTTCATTTCATATCAATACAGAAATCCTCCTCACCGAGGTGTGTAATTGAAAATTATGTATTGTGTATTATTGCTATAGCAACAATCTGATATGTTTTAACTACAGAACACAATCGATATTAGAGTGTTGTGCTCGACAATGACCAATTGTATTTAAGCATCTAATTTCTATTACAATATCACACTAATGGATGAATCTATATCTGCATTGATACGCTGTAGTAATTAGTTGTGCGTGTTTAAAAGAAACGTGCAGAAATTACATTGTGTTGTTCAATTTCTCTCATCTGTGTGTGCATCAAGCTTGCACAGCCACGCAGTACATACTACAGAGCATGCACAAACACACACGTAACTGCTGTAATCCTGCTGAACGCTGCAGGCTGGAGTTATTTTTATTTCCCTCTCTTTGGAAAGCGTTAAAAGCAAGTGTCAGAACCGCTTAAACGAAAGAGCAGGTATGAAAGAAAATAGCGCAAGGGAGCAACTCAGTGAGTGAACAGGAGGAGGGTCGGGGGGCCTGACGCAGCAAAATCCACCTGTTTTCACTCCTCTTCCATCCTCCTCCTGTTCCTCCTCCTCCTCTTTCTAGCCTGCACCATCGCTCCTAGCTCAAACTGCGGCAGCCGGCTAATTAAAAAACATGGCTGTCCTTAATTATTCAGCGGCTGGCTAATTGATATTCACAGAGGCGTTCACCTCGCCTAAACGATCCGTTTAATCTGACCGGCGTGGTCTCACTCACAGCCCGCCTGTCACCCACAACTATTGTGCTACTGTACTTAATAAGAGACCAGGGAGACGTGGACATACGGAGGGGGCTGTAAAAAGTTTATTGCTGATGTTAATGTGGTTTCCTGGGTTACGGATGGGAGAGTCCATGATTGGATTAGGGCAAATGTTTGTGTGTTTTTTGTTTGTTTGTTTGTTTTTTTTACCTTAGTTGGCTAGTT
The DNA here is from genome assembly GCA_900303265.1 of Brotula barbata. Taxonomy (NCBI): domain Eukaryota; kingdom Metazoa; phylum Chordata; class Actinopteri; order Ophidiiformes; family Ophidiidae; genus Brotula; species Brotula barbata. Next base: position 13,106 of record OMNV01001840.1, read on the forward strand.
TTTCTTGACTTTTTATTTTTTTTAAATGCACTTCTACCATTCGTAGCCACTAGCATCGAGAGTAGTCAAGAAATGATTGACCAGGAGAAGTCTGGAATTAAATCTTTGGAGCCTCAGGTGTCCCCTCTTTACCTCTCTACTCTGCAGCTTCTACTTATCTCTCCTTTATTTCCCCTCCCACTCAAGTTATAGATAGAGGCACTCGGTCCAGGCTGCCACGTCCCATCCAGCAGCCACCAGTTGATTTTTGACACCTCAGAATGATAAATCACCTTTTTATTGTCCTCTCCTCTCCTCGACTCATCTCTTATCTCTGCCTTTTTCACTCTCAAGTTCACTTCCATTTTTTTTTTTTTTGGTTTAATTCTGCCTCTCCTCCCCCCTCCTGCTCTGCTCCATCCACGACCACCTCTTCATTAGGGGAACAAAAGGTGTATGGGCAGTAGTGAAGTCTGTCCCATTGTTTGGCCCTTAGTATGATTAGATTATCTTTAAAGCCCGCTGAATGGGGTTAATCAGTCGGAAGTAATCCTGACATAGTGTGTGTGTCTGCATGTTCAAAGAGGAGGAACAACCTGCTCCTATGGAAATGAGAAACGCAGTCGGGCCCATGCTCTCATCAACATACGCGTCCCCACGCACACAAAAGTGAGGAAAAGGAAAATCCCTGGGCACACATTTCTGTCACAACCTCTCCTGTTTTAATGACCCCTTTAGTCTCGCCTTCAGCGCACATTTATCTCTCCGCTCGCCTTTTGTGGGTACAGCTGCTCCGGCTGGTGTTTGTGTATGTATGTATGTGTGTGTGTGTGTGTGTGTGCGCACACGCTCATCTGTGTCTATTGAGTTCAGAGTTGAGATACTTTTTGTGTCTCAGCGTCTGTGTGTGTGTGTGTGTGTGTCTTTTGTCTTTCATTGCCAAGTGCTTGGTAGCCACCTATCAGCGTAACATTGAGTTTGGACACACTCATGACAGTACACAACCCCCTGCCAGTCCTTTCCACTGCGTTTCCCTCCATTCATCCCCCCTCTATTCTTCCTAAATTGAGTTGTTGGAGGGAGACAGTTTTTTGGCACCTCGGTGGACATAATCCAGCCTCACACACTCTTTAGCAGTTTGTTCTAGGCGCCTGGATTGCAGTTGGAATCGTTAATGTATTTTAAGACTATTGTCGGGGTAATACTGTACTTACAGCCATGTCTAGAGCGACATTTATGCGTCCATTGTGAGCCCATCATGAATTAACCCCTGTAGACCTGCGAGGAGACACGGGGTAGGGAGTATGACTGCCACAATAAGGCTGGTTAATGTCAGAAGAAGCAGATGGTAGCAACTTGATCTGGGTGTTGTCAGGGATACGGTAAAGTAGCGCTGTAGAATTGGAGATGGTGTGTGGTTGAATGTGTGTGCTTCCCTGTGCATCCCCTTGACTTTGAAACTTCCCCCCCCAGCTCTTCTGAAGCGTAGACAGACCCTTGGTGACACTCCTAATCACAATGCATAGAGCGCAGGGCTCCGTCTGCGATGCGTTGAGTAGCCAAATACAGATGGCTATCAGTGTGGCAGAGATTGGATTTTTCATCCTCACACTGTCGCTTGCAGCATCTTACGTTGATTAAAGCGAAAGCTCAGTATGCATGGCTACAGTCCCACAGGACAATCTTTTACGTAGTTTTGTTGCATAGAATTCCATATGCGGTGTGGATTTGCATGCTCCCAGGTACGTGCGTATGCCAGTGAGACAGGACTGCAGGGAAGATAGTGAGGATGAAGTGTGAGTATTGAAGCAGAACGGTGTCGCAGCCAGTCGCCCTTGCTTCTGAATGCTAAACCTCTCCAAATGTCATTTTTGAAGAACTTCATGGATGAATCAGTGCATCTTTACATCCTTTGTCTTCCTTTTGTCTTTCCTTTTCATGCGTCTGTCATATAGGAGATTGGATATATGGTACGTCTGGAGGTCGGAATCTCTGATTTCTTTTTTCTCACCAAGTTAGCTTTCTTTTTACATTTTCTTTCACCATGTAATTTGTCTGTTGCTTTCTTAACCACTCACCTCCCCCCCCCAAAATATTTATGCAATAATAGACAATATTGCAGCGTGATTCTAAGTCTTATCGACAAAGTGCAAAACAAGACAAAATGCATTCAGTTGCGATTTTGTCTTGTTTTAGTTTTTTTTTCATTTCATTATTATTTCCTATGAGCAAATTGTTGCACATTGAAAATGTCTCAAATTTACGTTAAAACATTATCCTATGATATAAGTTGGTTGTGCAAGTCAAACTCACGTAAGTCAGGTGATGTTATTCCTTTATGATTATTTCATTTCTATTTTCCTCAACCATCCATTCTAATTACCTCCCACTGGGTTTGGCAGACCAACTCAAATTGTCAGTAAAGTGCTAATTTCCATTTGCACGTAGCTGAATAGAACTCAATCCCAGTGTTTCCATCACATTCATGTCAAACTTACATTTGTTATTCTGGGTGTACGTAGTTGAAGGCCAACAAAAGTCACCTGCAACGTCGTACTCCTTGGAAGCATCAGAGCTAATAACCGTTTCAAATCCTGCTTGTATATCCAGTTCAAGTCATCTCTGCCCTCACCATTTTTTAATAGTTTGGTTAAAAAAAAGATACCCTATTTCTGTAGTGTGTGCTGAAGTGTCTCCTTTACACTCATGTGTATTAGTTCTCATTACGGGCTTCTCTCATCTATATGTTTATGGCTGTTTATGTGCGTTTTTGGATCGAGTTGTCAAAATTGGCAATGCTTGACCGAGCGCAAAAGTAATTGTTTTTCCTCTTTTCTGTGTGTGTGTGTGTGTGTGTGTGTGGTTTGTGTGTGTTTTCAGGCCAAGCAGCTGGAGGCCAGAGAAGCAGAGCTAAAGAAGCAGGATGCATTCTACAGAGAGCAGGTGGCCAGACTGGAGGAGAGGGTAGGAGAAACACTTTCCACCAAACACTACCCAGACAGCTGTCTGTACAGGGACACGATTTACATGTCAGTGCCACCAAATCCCACAAATCCATCCTCATTACTTCTTAGACGAGGAGCATTACAATTCTGATAAAAATATGTTTGATTAGTTTAAAACAAATTGGCGTATTAATCTCTTTTTATCAAGTCAAATTATAAGCCAGGTTTATTTATGAAGCACATCATGTAACAACAATGTAAGTTGTGCCAAAGTTCTGCACAAGGACAAAGAGAAATGCACATAGTAATCATGTTAAAAACAGAGAATGCAGTGATCCATAAAATGTAAAAACTTTATTCCACCTAATGTTATGACTTGACGTTAGCAGTTATTACAGAAGCAAAATGATGTGGGATTCCTTTAATGATATTTATTCATGTTAGTGGTCTCGTTACTTTCACAGCCATTCTATGAAACATTATTGGAATGTTGTCCTAGCTTTTTTGTCTCCAAACGGTTTACTCTACGACATCAATGAAAGAATTACGAAGGCTGCACGCCTGAGAAATATTTTCACTTTTTTCTTTTATTAGCAGCAGTGGAATGACGCCGACTCTCACAAGTGGTTCAGCCATAGCCCTCTGTAGTGTGTAAGCTGCTCTTTCCTTACGTAGTAGGAGTTCTATTTCAAAGTGTGGCTCAGTAGATGGGTGGAGGTATAAATATTACAAAAATCTTCTTTCAGTTTGACTCGAGATTTCTCCGCTGCTCGTAAAAGAAAAAAAAGAATGAAGAGTCCAGACTTTCTCGTTATTTGATTGCGGACCTTGTTGTCTTCGCATCTGCATTTAAGTGACTGTAAGAGCACAGTGATTACGAAATTAACTTTAGCATAGTACATCAGAAATCTCTGATTAGTCAATTAGCGTGCGAGTGGAACAAGATTGTTAATTCTCTTGTTTATTGCATTAGTCCAATTTTGAAATCATCATGACTCATCATCATGTTTTATTCATCTACTTATTTATCTGTACTCCTCGCCTTCAATGCACGCTTTATGTTTTCAAAGTGAAAAAAACAACTCGCCCCTGCATAAAACATTTCCTGAGCTTGATGACATCATCCCTATTTTCAGGAATATGCGTCACATGTGCAGGCCTCTGCCCGAGGAGAACGTTTTTATAGCCCCACAAAAATACTCATACGGGTGCACATACAAGGCAACACACAGATTTATATTTACACCACCCAGGTCACCACTGGACTGAGCCAAGCTACAGCCCTGTCTTTTTTTGGCTCCTCTTCACCCCAAAGCCCCACTGTGCTTGTTATCATCCCTTAAGTTAAACTCCACATGCTCTTCCCTGTGTGGCGTATATATCTCTCTCTCTCTCTCTCTCTCTCCCTCCTCTGCTGTGTCTGTAATTGTCTCTTTGCCTGTCTTTGGCTCTCTGGCCCGTTTTTCCCCTCCATTCCACTGTAAGAGTTAAAGCTCCTCCATCCCAGTGTGTGCTTTCCTGGCTCTGAAAATGACACTGCCCCACTGTTCCTTGTCAAAACCAGTGTCCTGCGGTGGGGGACCGGGGTCAGCCTCCTTGCTCAGACCACTACTAACGGCAGCTTTACACTAGTCCCAGTGAGAGATGCCCACAAGGCAGGAGACCGGGGTCAAATGCCCTGTTAAAGTGTGCTAAAACCGTGCCGTCATGCTGCTCTCAAATCTTAAGTGTATCTTAGGAAGGACGCGATGCCCTTCAACGCAGTGGTTAGCACTGTTACATTACAAGAAGGTCGTGGGCTCAAGTCCCCGGCCGACAATGTTCTCTCTGTATCTGCGTGGCTTTCCTCCGGGTGCTCCACTTCCCCCCACCCACAAAAACATGTGCATTAGGATAATTACTCTTGCCAATGCTCTTGGCCAAGGCATAACACTGTAGATGTGGAGTTGGTCCCCGGGCGCCAGACTGCGGCTGCCCGCTGCTCCTCATAGTCTCGATGTGTTAAATGCAGAGGATGAATTTCTCGACGGGGATCAATAAAGTAACTTTCTATTTAATGTCCCCAAAGTGACTACTTTGTGGTGT
>OMNV01001842.1:5282-29508 GCA_900303265.1 Brotula barbata
TTTCCTTTCCCTGGCCTCACTTTAACTGCCTGCTGAAGTGAACCATGGCTTGGCATTTTTGCAAACTCCTCCCCCCTCCTTCCTCCCTCTCTCACTCTCTCTGTCACTCACTTTCTCTTTCTGTCTCCCTGCTCTCCTCCCTCCTCCCTTCATTTTTGGCTCTCTCTCTCCCTTTCTCTCTCTTTCTCTCCCTGATTCACATACACGTCTGATACTGTCTCAAGGCAGCTATAAACCATGTAGCGGGCCCAGTTCTCAGAAAGGAGAGGCCTCCTCTCACTCTCCACTCCCTGTGCCTTACCAGGAAAACACTTTCAAAGAACCCACAGAGGGGGTGGGAGCAGGGCTGGAACAGTAGAGAAACAGAATGGGAAAGATATGGAGACGCAGAACACAGAGGGAGTGCACTGTAAACCAACTACAAGTATAAGAAACAGCTGTATTTGGTTTCTTCTCTAACTGATGTATTATTTTCTTGGAGTAAATTAGTAAATGTAGAATGCTGCAGTTGGTGTAGCTACAGAAATTTTATTTTCTAGAACATTTCTTTGTTGCTTGAGTAGTAAATAAATTCATGTAGCCTTGAAGTTGGCTTAACAGCAAGTTTGATGTACTAGAAAAAACAGGAAAATAAAATGCCTCTTTTCTGACTAAAATGCAGCACAGAAAAAATATTTTAACAGAGAGGACATTATAGATTGGCTTGTGCAAATCCGTGACAGGACTTGTGACATTTCAGCCCAGCAGACTGAAGAATCACATCACAAGCAAGTGTGGAATAATTTTCTGCTTTCACGTCTTGATTCTGGTACTGCAGCCTTTTCGGCCTTGTGTGTCTTGATACACACACTCATATCTAGGAATTTCCCCAAACAAGAAGATTTGGAGTGGAAACAGATTAAGTTGTTGAAATAATGATTTTAATAGAAAACCAGACGAGGATTTAATAACAGACAGAATGACTTGATCGGATTGAGAAGTTTTTCTGCATAAATTTAGCTGGATATGACCGTGCTGCGTGTTACGACAGATGATTTTAAAAATGACAAGTTGTTCTTGAGTAGTGAATATCATATACTTGATATAAATGCAATCATAAAATGCCATTATAAAGCTATGAAAAGATAAAATGCTATTACTATTACAAGGTTTATTGCACGTTTTTGCAGTTACAACTAATCCCTTTTCCGTGGTGCCCTAAGGCCTGTAAAACCAAATCAGGGGAGCAGCAGACATCTCTGCTGTTTGACAGGGCGGTGGGAGCTGATTCAAATGTATGTGGCTTTGAAGCATGTTGTGACAGTGGAATGAATGGTGTGTCTGGTCATGATGTACCGACATACAGTAGTTGGGAAGCAGCAAAGACATGTGGCGGTGAAATCGGACCAGCACCGTACACACTGTTGCACACCATTCATGACCCACGCAGCAACTGCTCATGTCAGCATTGCACTTAAGAAGCACGCACTGCATGTACCAACAGGCCTCCAAATTTTCCCCCAAATTTTATGATCTTTTTCTTCTGTACTTGTTTAGTTAACCTCAGTATAATTTGTCCTGTGGGGGATATATAGCAGTTTATTTGGAAATGTACGAAAAACGCTTCTATTCTCTCTTGCGTCAGCGTGAGAGAAAATAGGTCGATTTAGGTTCTGTCTATGTAAGGCCCCATCTGTTCTGAATGGTTGGTGGTGTATGTTGTGAGTGTATCTAACCGAGTGTGTTATATGCTGACATCAACATCGTGTTACAGAAGTAGAGGACAAATCTAAATGGATAGATGCATTTGTGTCGGCATGAACCTCAGGCTGTGCAACAAAACTTGCCAGGCCTGAAAAAAAACCCAATCCTTTGAAAAGTTTCACATTTTGGAGAATTTATTGTTAGACTTGTTTCCAATCAACTGATAATTTTTCAAGATTTTTGTTTTTGTAGTTTTCAATTTTTTTGTTGAAAAATCTTTCTTCCTGTAATTTTAGAGCAGTTATTTTATCCTTAACAATTTTAAAGAAATTAAACTGAAAAGGAACTGCTTTCTATAAAGCAGTTTTTTTCTATTTCTCTCATGAAATAGAAATTTCTTCATAAAAGTTGAACATTTTTTATGCTTATTTGACACTGAAGCTTTTTTGCTGACAAATTAAAGCCAAATTGAATAAATGTATGATTTAAAATGCAATGGACTTAGACTTCAGGGATGCATAAAATCAATACAAACTTCGAAGTAGGCTGAGGCTGGAAGGGGTTGAAGTGAGGACATTCCGAGGTTTAACTTGATCTTTGCAAGCCCATAAATAAATTTAAGTATCTGCACTCTGCGTGATCAGAGTGCAGCAAAGTCTGCAACATGTTACATAAGCGTTCTGATGGAAAAGATACAGGGCTAATATTTTTATAGCTTCACTTCATCTTGGCCTGTCAGTGCAAACGTTACATAGATAACATCTGCAGCATTCATCGTTCCTTTCCAGATCGACTTTATGACTTTTTAGCAACAAGGCTTCTAAGGACAAACTACATATGCCATAGTAATATCATAGAAAATTCTCACAGTAGAAACAAAAAACTGTCAAAAATCAATTACAGGTGGTGTCGATTCTTTTAAGTCCTCAAATGCATCAAACACACTCACTTGTGCTAATCTACACTCTGTTAGACCTTTTTCATCTTCTCTCTCCCCCATTTTTTCTCTATCTCAGTTTCTCCGCTGGCTTTGTCCCAGGGCATGTCAAGTCATATGCCTGTCTCCCAACATGCAGTCTGCCAACGAAGTGGTTCTAATTGAGTAATGATGAGTTACTCTCCTCTTTCTCTGTCTCTCTCGCTCCCTGTCTCTCTCTTTCTTACCGTTTACCAAAAAAACTTGAGAAGGCTCCAAGGCTACAGCTGCTTTCGAAGGAAAGAAGAAAAGAAAGAAAAAAAGGCTCCTTTGCACGAAAGTCCAAGTTTGCACATTTCTTTCCTTTTTTAAAGCAAAGGTGTGTGTGTGTGTGTGTGTACATGTACATATGATGGCGAATCATTTAATTTTTCCTCCCAAAGTTTTGAGTGCACATATTTCATGGTTTAGCCTTTCTTTGTAGCAGTAGCGGTAGCATTATTAATTGCTCTTTGCGTTTTGTGTCCGTGATACCATGAAAAGTCTCTACATCCCTGTAAATTAAATGAGAACATGGTCGGTGTTGGTGGTTTTATACATGCATGTGTCTAAAAACTTAACTGCACAGCCGAGGGAGAGATAGAGATGAGCAAGTAAGGGGGGCTGCTGGTTAAACCAGGCAAAGTTTCCATGTTTGAAGGCGAGGGGGTAGGTGGGCGGGGTAGAAAAAGAAACAAAGTCCAGCAGAGAAAATCAACAGGGAGAATGCAAAGGACAGAGGAGCGAGAGAGGGAGACATCCAGAGAAAGAGAGAGCAAGAACCAGCGAGAGAGGGGGAGAGAGAGAACGGAATGTGCTGACGCTGCCTTTCTTGTCTGAACTCCCCAAATTAATAATCAGCAGCGGTTTAGCCGAGCTGTGCCAGGAACAGGAGCCTGCTGCCAAGCCCCGGTCAGGCTGGGCCCTGCCTGCCCCTACCACCCCCACCCCCATCCTGCTCTGGGGCCGAATAGTGCTGGCTGGCCCGGCCTGGCCTGGCCTGGCATGTTGCCACAGGGCTTTTGCTTGTTCAGGACTTTTGATTAAATCCTTTATTGTGCTCCACTCACGCAAAGAGCCAAGGCGAAACACCGAGCAGGACGGACTGAAGGGGAGGAGAGAAAGAGCTAGGAGAGAAAAGAAAAGAGGAAAAAAAGAAGGAGGGGAGGGAGAGAAATGGGATCGCTCTTTTTTTCCCTCTCGCTTTCTCCCTTTTCTCTTTCACTGTGGCTGAAAAGTTGTTTGATTTAGTCTGTGGGGAGTTGTAAAGCAGATAAAGTTTTTGTTTTTTTCATTCCTTTGGCCTTTTTTGCACGTTTTCTATTTTGCACATTGCACACAACACATTTCTTTCATCAACTACCACAGTACGTACATCTAGCTTCTGTTTCTGTAAGATGAATGTACCTTATTTGTTTTTAATTACAAAACTGTGGCCCAAGTGTGAGGCAGAACAAAATTATGCTTACGTTTTTACTTTATGCAGAACAAATAAGCTGCTTAAAATAGATTTTGACCTTTATCTCTTGGTATATCAGTTACTGTTATACGTATTACTTCTTCATAGATTTTTTAAAATATATGTATATTTATCATGTACAAGCACTCTATATCTAGTTTACCATGTCGCTGTCAGTACTACAGCACCCCAGTGGCCTTGCTGCGGCTGTATGTCAGAAGTGTAACAGTGATTTGTGTTGTTGTTTCAGCTGTTTCAGTGCCGGACCTGAGTGAGCAGTTCACACCACCAGAGACGGCCCCCCCAGCCCTTGTCAGCCTGATCCAAGCCATAGAGAAGAAAGGTACGTATATTCATGTTAGCCAGCCGGCATTCTCGCCTCCATCGTCTGTCTTCCTGACACCATGTCCGCCTCCCCGTCTCTCCATCTGTGTACGAGTGTCTCTCTCCCGGCGTCTGCCTCTCGCCTTCATGCGCTCGCCAGCATTTGCTCGATAGATACACATATTAATCCAGTCAGAGAGCCACACAGAGTGGTACAGACACATGAATGTGTGTATTTACAGCACTTTAAATTTATTTACATTTTTAACTTTTTAATGCCCTTTAAGTGGGAACAGTTTTCTTATTGAGCATTGTTTCCTTGAGAGCCCCTCACAGTTGGCTGATTCGTACCATGTTATTAACAAATAGTGCTCAGTGGGACGCCATTCACAGTTTTTCTTCTTTTTTCTCTATTCCCTTTCTCTCTTGCACTCCCACATTCACACACACACACACACACACAAGCGTTTGAACAGACATCTATACTGAACATGCAAAAATTTATATTTTCATTAATTAAGGTAAAATACATCATTGTTTACCAACATCTGTAACTATCCATTCTGATAGGTGGATTCGTAGTATGTATTTTTTAGTAGTTTTCTATTTCACTTTTTCCCCATTAGCTTGCATTCGCTTTTATTTATTTTTTTTCAGATGCATGTAGTAAATTGGGACTTTGGAGGAATCATTATTTTATTTTTTTATTTTTAGATTTGTTTTTAAGAATCAAAAAATGCCTACAAACAAAAAGGCAGACTTGAGGGATTGTTTTTATGATCTAAACAAGCCAATATTTGTCATCCTGTCCAGCAAAGGATTATTTTCAGTAACGATCAATTTTAGAAAAATGTTGCATAAATTTAATAAACATTAAATAAAAATATTTTAGTCACCAAAGAGTTCAAATTGTCTGTCAGCTTTCATCAAAATGATCAGATGTCAGAGTTTGATGATGTGTGAGGATCTGTGTGTGTGTGTACGTGTGTGTGTGCGCGTGTAATATCAGTAAAAAACAATAAAAATTTTGGTATGACAGCTATGTTGAATTGATTCCCAGTGTTGGATGCACACCCAACTGCTTGCTCGTTTTCACAGAAAGAAAAATGAAAGATGGTGAAGATAGAGAAAAATGTTGTAAATCAGAATTTTTATGTTTTTGTTGAGACATTTTCAGTATTTTAGTTATGAAATTGTGTTTCTTACAAGGACTGGACTGGCTATTAACATACTGAAGGTTCCTCCCAGAAAAAAAATGAAAAATGTTAAAGTGTACAATTTTTTGTGAAAATCTAAATTTTCACAAAACCTTTGCAATTCTTGCAAAAACACCTATCCTTCTTCTTTGTCACAGCAACACTGTGCACAGTGAATGAAAACTGATTTTTTAGTTTCTGTCATTCTCAGCCTGCTGTGTTTTCATTTGCAAACTTGGACACCTGCTTGCTCGTCGTGCGCTTGTGTCTGTAACCATTCATAAATTCAAATGTATTGCATGTTGTTATAAATATCTTATGGTATGGACAGAACCAATGAAGAAGAAAGCTTTCGGGACAGTTCAGGACTTATTGGTTTGTCTTACATTGTCTTTTTTTCCACATACTTCCTACCATGTTTCCCTATATGCTGTTTCAGATGCCTTTTCCAGTGAGAAATGAGCAAACAAAAGTCATTTAACACAGGAAAGATTGTTGGCTCTTCTCTGCTAAACATGGCTTGCAGACACATTTGAATAGCAAACTTTTCCCAAAAAACAACATGGGAAGTATAATGATACCATTAATCAAAATAGTTCAACTGATGTGGGAGTTGTGACAGATGTTTGGTTTACTATCTCGCCTGTCCTCCCTCTCTTTTTAACACAAGTAACACAGGGTTGAAATATTCTAATCAGTTGTTTCATAAAGGTAATCTGGTGGCTGCGTCGGATGAAGCAGATCTTGTGGCTGCAGCTTATGGCACGCATTGCATTTATGTGAATTTTATTGGGTAAAATTCTTGTTTGACTCTGGGTCAATATATGTGTTTCCTTTAATTCAGTTCCCCTTTTAGGAACATTTACTCTTTGGTTTTACACTCATTGCTCTACTTAACTGTGTTTGGTTTTTGTACTAATTTGCACTCTGTCTGTCTCAGGTCTGGACTCTAAAACACTGTACAGGACAAATAGTTCTTCATCTGTAGACAGCCCAGTGTACAGCCTGAGTTTTGGTGAGTTAGCTTGACTAAATTATGTATATTTTAAATTAGCCATTTTCCATTTTCAAACAAAGTTTTTAATTATGTGTATTTGTGTTTAGACTTTACTGCATACAGTTGCTGTGACAATCAAAAGAAGCCTCAGACTTTTACAAAAAAATTCCCTACCAACATGGGTAATTTTCTGGGCTTGCATACTGTTTTTCACCATGCCCCACTTCTAGTCCAAATGAGTACCTTTCTCAGTGGTACCATCCATCTCCCACTGTTTATGAAGGCAGAGAAAATGTAACCAATTTACTTTCCCTTTTTTGTGTTTTTGTATTCAACTGATTTTATTATTTTATCTCATCTTCTGTTGCATCTGTACGTACTCGTGTGCTCTAGAGAGTGACATGGTTTTCCTGTCAGAGTCTGTTCTGAGATACCTGAGAGACCTCCCGTCGCCCGTCATCCCTGCCTGTATCTACCCAGACCTACAAACTGCTGTCACACTGCAGCAGCAAATCCATCAGTCAGCCGGTAGGTCTGATCTCTGTTTAAAACACGTAGGGGCTTGAGTCCTTAGCAGCCTTCCATCTGGGGACTGATAGCTGTTGTTCATCAGCTAGGAGTGACTATAACATGGATATTGCGGTTGCAAGTGGTTTAAAGGAGTTGACAGGATTAGTCTAACTCTTACAGACAGGGTGAGGAACTGAAACATCTAGGGGGAGCTCAGAGTATAATCAAAGTGGCTTGGACACCTGATCACAGTCCCCTCCTGGACAGGTATTCTGGGTAAAACTAACTACGACGAGACTAAAAGGCACACCCAGAATATACTAAGGAGTGAAATATCCCATGTAATGTTGGGATCATGGGATTGACGATGTGCCTAGGGAAATGGTCATCTGAGCTACTTTGAATTGTCTCTCATGGATAAAGCAACATACCTGCAAATTTAACCCCAATAAATTATGGATTCTGTACATTACAGCCATCTTTCCTTTCAATTACTCCATAGGTTTTTACATCATTTTACAGTAGATAGATCTCCCATTTCAGGTAAACATCACGTGTTTTCAAGTTGTTTTGCACACCATACTATTAAGAACCAAGTGTAATGGCTACCTGGAAAGGATGAAAATACATCAATCTAAAAACCCATGGCATGCTTTGGAAAACTTTATGTGGTAATCTGAATTGCTCACAATTTGCAGTGAATGGGCCGAAACGTGCAAAACAACTGCCTTGGTCCTTCAAAACACTACTGCAAAAAGCCAACTAAGGTCATATTGTACTTAACACCCTAATCCCCTTCACATCTTGTATGGGGCATTGAATGGAAATAATTCCATTTGTTCCTACTCCAATTTGCCTTGTTTCAGTGTCGTGTTATCACAAAGTGCCTTTTCTAATTAAATAAGATCAGTTGGACTGAATATGCAAAGGAGCTTGTGAAAATGACTTATCAGCTGGAGACTTTGTGCCAGGTTAAGAAAAAAATGGAGATCTTTTTGCGGGCTAATAGAATGGTATGAATCTGAAAATGAGCTGTGTGCTGCTGCTGATGTGTTTTTAGTGAACAGAATAGCACCTTTCACTGCTTCAATACAACTAAGTTAAGTAGAAGTATTGCACGAGGCATGAAATGATCTTTACATGCTGCTGATCGAGGTCAGTTGCATGTCACGGTTTGGAGAATAGAGTCGAGTGTAGTGAGCGGATGAGCTCATTGAGGCATGCTAGAAATGCTTCAGCTGAGGACAATGTGGGCACGGACAGGATGATGTCATTTTAAATATTAAGTGGTAAAACCCGATGAAAATGTGGTAGGTTAACACAGATGTGTTCCACAATTGTTGATCTATATATTCTCTTCCAGATGGTGCAGTAGCTGGTAGCCATGGCAGAGAGGTGAGCCTGGTTCTTGAGAGCTCCACCACCGTCCCTTTACACCACCTTCTTACCCTGCAGTACCTCCTCACACACTTGGCCAGGGTCACCCAGGCACAGGCCAACAACGGCCTGGACACACACATGCTGGGGAAAATCTTCGGGCCTCTGCTGATTCGCACAGACACAGATACTGCATGGTGAGTTTTAGCTAATCGATATGGAGATACATCAATTACTTAGTTTCTAAGAAGTATGTGTGGAAACCCAAACAGAGACAGGATGGAGCAGGAATGATAAGATCAAAATCACAGTATTTTTCACAATATGGATGGTATTTATTTGTTTTCTAGCACAAATACCATGAAAAATGCAATAGTAAGCATGGCTTTCTATTAAATTAAATATGAAGTTAATTGTTGACTAGCCATTTAGAGCAGCAGCAGTGTGGTTTCGATTCCGGCCTGTGTCCTTTGCCTCATGTCATCCCCTCTCTCTGACCTGTCCTCCCTTTTTTCTTTTCCTTATTTTACAATTTGCATTTGCATTTAGCAGACACTTTTATCCAAAGCATTTTTGTATGCATTATAAATTACTACATATATAATTACTACCACATTCCGCATTTATTCATGTGGGGTAAAAGGAATCTCAAATGCAAATGAAAAAAAACACACTATCTTGAGCTGTTAGACGATTGTAGTGCAAAAACGCATACCTTCACTTGGATTAGTACCGGTATACCTTAAATATTGTATATATTGCCCAGCCCTAGTTGACAGGTTTATTATATTCTCTCAGGGCAAGTAACAGCATTTTATCTCAATTTTATTAAATGGGGTAAAGCAAAATATAGCTTTGTACACTGCATGGCATCCTCTTAAATTGGATCCTAAGTATCTGGCCACATCACTTATGGGATTCCCTCAGAAGCTCTCACTGGGCCAAGCTTGCCAAGTAGTGCAAAAATAGACTTCACAGGGTTTATTCAGTCAAAACTGGGACTAGGGGCACTATTTTCATAGATCAGTGCGCTGCGGCACATGTGTGGTCAGGCGGGCCAGTTCACTCTGTGGAATGGGGGAATGGCAACGGAGTTAGGGTATTTTGGTGACACGTAGCGCAATAGCGCACTCCGGGCACATGGTCAACATGGTGTAGGATGTGTACATTATCATACAGTGTCCATGACTTCGGGTGTAAGAATGCATACAGAAAGTAAAACATACACAAAAGTCAATTACAGTGAACAGGTTTGTGTGGTTGTAGAAGATTAATATTGATGTGTCCCCATGGATGCATCAGCAAAAATACCACCCTGTGATTTGCATTGCTCTGGGGGAGTCTACCTGTATGGCGTAAAATATGGGCATTTTCTACCATCAAAATGGTGGATTGTCACTTAATGAGTCTATGTCTATGAGGTTCTCATCAACATGAGAAAAGAGAAATCTTGGGTTTGTTAGTCCATAGAGGCTTTACTTAGTGTGTAGCACAATAATCTAGATTACATTGTTGGTTTTGTTTTATAAACTACTGCTTGATTGATTGGCAGGTTGCCGCTGGATGAGGATTTTCCTGCCCTAGTGGTAGAAAGGCTCCTGATTGAGAGAACAGCAGAGCATGACCTCACTCCTCCAGGTATGTTATGTATATGACTGTGATTATGTTTCACCACAGTGCAAAATGCTCATTAGAATGTCGTGAAACACTGATTATCCAAGCACATACTATCATCATTGACTGGCTGATGTCTATTCCATTATCTATTGTGTGTTTGTATCTGTGTCCAGCTCTTCCAGCAAAACCAGTGAAATCAAAAGTGACATCAGCAGCTATGACAGAAACATGCAGCCTGCTGAACGATGCAGAATGGTACTGGGGTGAAATCACCAGGTAAATCATAGAAATACCCTCACAAATCAGAGGTATTTAACTGCAGTTTTATGTGTGCGTTTAAGCCTCTATTACAGTGTTTATGGGTCTGTATAGTCTATCCTACTGACTCACAAGTCACTGATTACATCAAACACCGCTCAAATCCAATTCCCTGTTCTCTTTTTGTAGAGAGGAGGTGAATGAGAAGCTGCGAGACACTCCAGATGGGACCTTCCTGGTTCGAGATGCCTCCAGTAAACTGGAGGGCGAGTACACGCTCACCCTCAGGTAAAGCTACCGCAATGAATAGCTGCAGTACTGACTTTCTGTCTCCCAGCTTAAAGGACTGGAATAGTGGTAACGGTGATCCGTGAACTTGTGAACATGCACGGACAGATGAGCCATGTTGCCTTGTATTTTCTTTCTTTCTCATTTTGACTCCTGGCTCCCCCTGCAGGAAAGGAGGGAATAACAAGCTCATAAAAATCTACCATCAAGAGGGGAGGTACGGCTTCTCTGAGCCTCTGACCTTCCTCTCTGTAGTGGAGCTCATCAATCACTACCGCCATGAATCTCTGGCCCAGTACAATGCCAAGCTGGATACCAAGCTGCTGTACCCTGTTTCCAAATACCAACAGGTTGGTAATATTATTGAATTTTTAAAGCTTTGTCTATTATCAAGGCTGTGCGTCACATTCAAAGTTACATAGATACAAGTTAATGAAACCTGTAGCATTTTGATAGTTGTATTTCCTACATATGATCAAATTCTGTGGGGTTTTTCATATATAGCACAGCTTTTCATATAAAGTGCAGTCAAAAAAAGACTTAGGTATTATGTTGATATGTGCTGAAGTGACGTGTCACATACATCTTTGAATGTACTTTGACAGCTGTCTGTACTTCATGACTTCAGTCACTGATGATTGCTTTCATTGTATAACCCAGGTGGTGAAGGAGAACAGTATAGAGGAGGTGGGGGAGCAGCTGAAGGTTTACCATGAGCAGTATCAGGAGAAGAGCCGCGAATACGACTCTCTGTATGAGGAATACACACGCACCTCACAGGTAAATGAGCTCTCACACACTAAAACACTGCTGCTATTACGTGAGATAATGTTATTAGTCACTACATTCTGAAGAGGAATACAACTAAACAGACACAAAGATGAAGTTGGTCAAATAAAGAGGTAGTTTTATTGATATGCTGTATGTACCCACCAATTTAGTAAAGTAAAAATGTAAGGATCGGTGTTCCTTATTTTACATATACGGAACACATTGATTAAAATTATGTGTGAAAAATAGAGATAGCTGTAGAACTTTACAATTTATGAATATTAAATAATCATGGAATAAGATGAAGTTTAGATTATGAGATGAGATCAGATTATTGTTATATTAAACTGTGTTATATGTGTAAATCTTGCTGCATGTTACTTGAGCATGATTGCTCTCTTTAATCCACAGGAGCTGCAGATGAAGCGTACAGCCATCGAGGCCTTCAACGAGACCATCAAGATCTTTGAGGAGCAGTTTGAGACTCAGGAGCGCTACAGTAGGGAGTCTTTGGAGCGGTTCCAACGCGAGGGCAATGAAAAGGAGATTCAAAAGTAATCTATACCATTACTACAGTACTACAGTCTTACTGAAAAATAAAGTTGATGTCAGCTTTGAAACTGTAGCTATGCAGAACATGTTATCTATGACACAAACTTTTTGTTGTACATTTGAATAACACTTTGCTTTTACCAATGCATCAAATCAGGATCCAGAGCAACTCGGAGCGATTGCAGTCTCGGGTGAAGGAGATACACGACAGCAAGCGAAAGCTGGAGCAGGACCTGAGGCAGCAGGTGTCCGACAACAGAGAGATCGACAAGAAAATGAACAGTCTCAAGCCAGATCTCATGCAGCTTCGCAAGATCAGAGACCAATACTTGATGTAAGGAGAGGGAAAAAAAAACACACTCATACACAGCCATATATCAAGTTTCTATAACCTACTGTTGATTTTCAGTATTAAAATGTTTTGGCTTTACAGATGGTTGACACAGAAGGGGACAAGGCAGAAGAGGATCAACGAATGGCTAGGCATAAAGAATGATGCTGATGAGTAAGTAACTACTCAGCAGCTGGTACAGTCCTTTTCTGATTATATTGTGCTTGAACGTCAACTCCTTCATTCCATGTTTCCAGCTCTTACTCATTGGAAGAGGATGAAGGCTCACCCCATCACGATGAGTGTACCTGGTACGTGGGTGATATCAAACGCACCCAGGCTGAGGAGATGCTTGGAGGCAAATGTGACGGGACCTTCCTCATCCGTGAGAGCCAATCACAGAAAGGCTCTTTTGCCTGTTCTGTAGTGTAAGTGCTTGTTTCTCAATGTGTCGTCTGTTCCATTGGTCATGCACACTCCGTACAACTTTCAAAGCTGTCTGATTACTGTAATGCTCACAGCACACAAGTTTCTGTCTTGCCATCTGGTAACTTGAAATCGCTGTGGTTTGCAAACAAATGACAGGTTGGTCACATGGGGTCACTAGGAGGAGTCCTTAAACGGTCCCTAAACAGAATTCTTCAAAAAATGAATGTTGATAAGATGCCAGACATGGTGGCCGATGGGGGTTTTTTCCGGGTGTTGTGACTCCTCCACCCTCACTATTTCATCAGCATCTCTCATTGCTGTTCACAACAAATTTCACTCTGCACTCACAGCTCCCGTCCAAGAACTGGATAGGATGTCCAGAAATTCATTACCATTTGATTGGAAGTCCAAAAGTGGTTTGATTTGTGGATTAATTTCTCAGTTTTTTAAACAAATATGAGCCAGTCCTACATTCACTGTACACATAATCTGTCAAGCTGTTCATGCTGAGTTTCTTGATTTTGTTGCCCCCGGTTGAAACATATCACAGAGATGCCACTGTGTGGGGCATGCTGATTGAAAAGTAATGAGCTTCTCCATAGTACAGGGCAGCGGTGGATTGTGCCTTGTGATTTAGAAGCAGGATTGTCCTGTTATATATAGTGCCTGTGATAATCTACGATTGATTGTATGGTAAAGATCTTCATCTGTGTTAATCTGATCACTTTCATTTATTCGTCACACATATACCTGCCCTCTCCCGTTTCCCTGCAATTTAAACAACACCCAATCCATGTGGAGAGGATTCATGGGCAGCAGGGAAAAGATTCACTAGCAGTGGAAAAACACCACTACTGACAAAATTGGCCATCACTGTGGTTGTGTAGCTGGCAAATACATCTAGTCCTTGATGCTGCAACAGCAACTCCGTCAAGGTGCCTGCACAGAGGAGGATAGGATGAACCCCCCACTAGAAAAAGAGAAACAAAACATACATGTAGACATAAATGTAGAAAACCATTTACTTTTGTGACGATGGAATATTAACATCTTTGTCCTCTGTCTTTCTAGTGTGGAGGGCGACACCAAGCACTGTGTCATCTATAAGACGGCAACAGGCTATGGATTTGCCGAGCCATACAACTTGTACTCTTCCCTCAAAGACCTGGTGCTCCACTACAAAAACGTCTCCTTGGTCCAACACAATGACCAGCTGAATGTAAACTTGGCCTACCCGGTCCTGGCCCGCTCTCAGAATCAGAACCAGCACCCCAGATGAATTAGCCACCAGCCGTTTAAGATGACAACAACGGTGGGCAACTAAATTTGGACTCATATGCATCGGGAAAAAGAAAATGTCAACCTTTGAACAATGGTTGTTCATTTGTTTAAGTGGCTGGTAAAATAGACTCAGCAGCCACGACCAAAATTCACCAGTTTTTTGAATGCTGGAGCTAGGTTTCCCACACTGACCCCAGTGTAGCAAAGAGCACTCCTTGCTAACAGCATGGCTTCAGAAAAGCACACTACTACCAGTAACTAAGTACTTACTGTACAGTCAATGTGGCTGGCGCAGCGAGTGGTAACACAGGGAGGCACTTTAACCAGCCATGACTGTACAGTGTCAAACAGTGTGAAAAATTCACAAGAAAATCTCTGTGACACAGAGAGAAACTGACTATCTGTTGCTAAAAGAGTACTTCATAAGCACACAGAAAATATTTGATTGCAAGATGGAAGGAGATCACAGAGGAGACTAAGAAGAAGAGAGACTTTTTGGTGAGACGGTGGGAAATAATTTCAGGAGGCACTTTTGTTTTTGCCTTGAACGCCTGAGAAAGTGTGCACAGACAAAGGCCCGAGCTGTCACCCCCAGACTGCCTGCAAACTGTCCCTTGACAAAAGCCAGAAAGGACTGGCTTGGCTAACCAGGCTGCTCACTTCACTTCTTAAGCAGGCTCAGAAAATGAAATGGGGGTGTAAAACGATTGATTAAACTTAAAGCTTGCTCAAGTGCCATAGTAATAGCTTTGAATGACCACAAGCCTGTGTCACAAGAACAAGGGGTCACGTTGAGGAGGAAGGAGGGAAGGACCAGCTGTTGACAGCTACAGCTTTAAAATAAACACACACATATAGGTATATTTTTTATGAGATGATCTTTATTTCCAACTACTGTGGCTTGTTGCTCTTTCCTTTTGAGCTGATGAGGTACTGTGTAAATAGAATTGCATGGTACACATTTGGTGTATTGTGAATATAAGCTTTGTAATCACAATTCCCCAGATAGAAAGGTACACTGATAAACGCAGTTCCATGTGGTTCAGATTTCTCTGTGATTGAAATCATGAATCTTGGAAATTGAACTTCATTTCATTTTAATGGTCCTCTTCCTCACTCTTTTTCATTTTTTAATACTGTAGCACCTGTAGCCATTGACTAAAGGCATAACTGTTAATGCTCCTTTAAACGTGTCTGTTTCTATATTTTCAGGACACTTGCAGAGCATCGGACTATGTGATTATTGTATCTTCAGTACTGTATTTGCTTCGTCTCTCTCTAAGTAGACTGTTTTAGTGGTACTACGTCCTCGTAGGTGTTTTGTCGTTTTACTTGCGGTACTTCCTTTTGTGCTCGACTGTTGGTTTTGTCACAAGCTTGATGTAAAACAAACACGAAAAAGTAATATTACTCGCACAGATGATTACAGACACGCATTCAAACGACGTGTGTGACTTAATACAGTTTCATCGCTGGATTTCTTGTTGTTTTCAGATTTTTGCGATGCTCTAGGGGTCTGTTTAAGGATGCACAGTATCCAGCTAATGTGAGCCTAATGAAGGATGTCTTCATGTAGCAAGGAATGAAAAAAAAGGAACCCATCCTTTCACTATTTAGAGAGATTTCGTACTACAATATGCATTTAGTCCTTCTGGATAGCCATTAACTCGGCACCAGTGGTTGAAAATCATTTTAATGTTGTGCATTCAGACAATGTACAACAAGTATAAAATCTGTTTAAGATTTTTGATTCATTTCCCTGCCTGTGTTCTGTGCTTGGGTCCTCTCATGTTCATGTGGCTGGAGGTCAAGATTGTACCATCTTTACCTTCTTTGAAAGCACACTTAATTTCTGGAGGATTATTCGCTAATTCTGTGGTCGATGAACAGGTTGCATTGATTATTTTTTTAAGTTCTGGAGGTGCATATGAATAATCTCTCAAATTTTGTATGTTTAGTAGATTCTTATTGCCAACAGGAGAGAAAAGTATTTTTGTAGAATGAGTGTAGAAAAGTTTTAGAACATTGATTGGAGCCTTTTTAAGGGCTGCGTGTTTGGAATTTTGGTGTGGGTTTACTTCTGCTGAGGAAGGATGACAATTATTACTTATATATGTTTCATTTTTAAATTAGTTGGTAAAATGACACCCAAGTCCATTATGACTTAAAGCGACATTTGGTAAATTTTTTAAAAGCGTGTTTTGAGGAATTTCAGGAATTTCCCAGTTTAGGATCAATAAAGCAAATCTTATCTTATCTTTATCTTTATCAAAGTTTCTGAAAAGTTCTTCAAATTTTAGAACGCTCAACCTCAATGCTGTGAGGTGATCAGCTGACAGCGAGACGTTATAAAAAACATGTGAATTCCAATTTGAGCAGTCCCACTGTTGGTCAAACAGCCAGAAATGAATCACGCCACTTATACAAGCAGCTCAAATCTGATATGAAAAAACAAAGACGTGCACACCGATCAGACCAAAATCTAATCTGTGTCAATAATAAATTGGATTTAGGCTACCTCAACATGAAATGTGAAGGTGCTGAAGTTACCAACTGTTGCTTTAATCCAAACTTAATGTGTCATCGAAGCCCCCTTGCTTCCAACATACACGCTACTTTTGGGGATCATTTGTTTTAGTCGTTTTCAATACATTTTGAAATGACACCCAACATTTTGATTTCATTCAAGACTAATCAGTCGTACTGTACTTTGAACTGTTCTTGGCAAGAAGAAAATCCTAAGACGGCTTTGCTTCTGATGAGAGGGCTAAAAAAAAAAAGTGTGATGAAGATTAGAAGTGCCTTGTTGTCATTGTGATGAGCTTCTCGTTGTCATTGGAGCATTGCCCCACAAGATGGTGCCAGCGTCACCACATACTGTGCCCCACAATTCACACACTTGCCATTGATATAAGAGGCAAATGAGCGTTGTTGTTGTTGTTGTTGTTGTTGTTGTGTGTGTTTGTGTGTAAGAGAAGCCCGTGCATGTTGTAGATAAGAGTTTGACCAATTGTAGTTGTGCCTCTTTGTTACATCTATAGTTGTTACATATTCCTTCTTTTTACGGTGAGGGCTGTATAGTAGCTCGGTGCTCTCTCTCTCTCTCTTTCTTTGTCTGTCTCTCTCTTTGTGCACCCAGGCAAAGTTTTATTGGTGGGTTTTTTTTGTTTTTGTTTTTTAATATGTGCAGTAT
This sequence comes from Brotula barbata, assembly GCA_900303265.1. Taxonomy (NCBI): domain Eukaryota; kingdom Metazoa; phylum Chordata; class Actinopteri; order Ophidiiformes; family Ophidiidae; genus Brotula; species Brotula barbata. Next base: position 22,504 of record OMNV01001842.1, read on the forward strand.
ATTTTTGAATAAGATAGAAATGTGAACGTTACACATCCGTGGCCCGGCCCCGTTTGTTTGAGGCCTAAGCTTGTTCAATAAGCTCTCAAGTTAAAGCATGCAGCATTTCTCAGTGTTTTATATTAAAAGTCAGTTCCTTGTGAACTCGCCATTAGGTTGAGTCATCCGCCAACTGCTGACACGTTCATTATCCTGTCCATTGGACCAACATTTTTATGACTGCACTTTTTTCTTTCTAACTCCCAACAGCCCCTGACAGCAGTGAAGCTCAGTTGTTAATAGTGTTTTGTTTTTTGTTTTTTATTTGGTAGTTTTAAGGTGTTTCCATACAGTATATCAGGAATGATTAACATTTGTCTTTATGATATCGGAGTAACCATATACAGTGTACAGTAGACATCTTTGTTTGTGTGGTCAACATGTACTTCTGATGCTTTTGACCAAATGTTGGCAGAATGATTACACTTTTTCACAATAGAATTAGTTTTACAATATAAACTGTGTAACTCTTCTCAAACACAACTTTACAAGAGCCACTGGCTCATTATGCAATTATCACACACACAGCAAAATTGTTCAGCCTAATATGACATTGGACGGGTTTTTGTGAAAACCTGTTGTTAAGGTGTGACAAAGTCAACTTTTTGAAAAGATCTTCACAAATTCGTACGAAAATCGGATCACGCAGTCGCTTTAAGGAAAATACAAATCACTTGTTAAGACGCACACTTTTGCAGTGAAGTTTTCGCACGCGTTCATCTGCCATTGATGTTGATCACAGATTTATAGTGTGTAGAAACAAAGCAGCTTTAGTAGCAAGAAAACCAGGTTACCCAGTGATGCGGGCAGATAATGGGCTGATGATGAAGACTTTATTGTGCTTTGACATTTGTCTTATCTGGCTCGTGTCAGATATGCATTCGTGTTGGAGCTTCTTGAGAAACATTTTTCTATATGATCATTCAAGGACTGAAATATTTTTTCATCAGCTTTGGTACACTGTAAATGATATTTCTTGAAATGGCCTCATAAACAAAGCACACCTTTCACTGATTACAAAGAACACATATATTACGGTCTGAAGAATGAGAGGCATACTAGAGAATAAATATTTTGAGATATATATACGTAGATATCTATATTTTTGGATGATGTAATTCTTGGATTTGGATTTGCTTGAAACCAATCAGAAAGCGGCTTTGATGTGAACGCAATCTTTTGACTTGCTAGCTGCTTTGTACACAACAGGGCAAGCTGTCATTGAAACGCAAGCATTTTTACTAATCAGCTGCAGCAAGCTTCATCGTGATCAGCACCAGACTTCACGGTTACAGTTGATCGAAACTATTATGCATGATTATTACGGATGAAGCGAGCCCATGTACATGTGTTAATATTTACAGAGCTGAGTCTATACGTTAAACGCAGTCTCGGCTGCTTTGCATTTATTAAGAATATTAGTAAGAGTGTTTGCTTTTGAGAATCCGTTTTGTCATTTGTGGTTTTGTGAATAGAGGCAGTGTTAAAAGTCACATTGAAAACACACACGTAGGGTGGAGAGAACGTAGTTATCGACTACGAATTACATGCTGATGCCGTAACGTGCCACATAGTGAGCCGCCTTCCTTCGGGCTCTTAATTTGGTCGATCTCTCAGATCATTGTAATAGCCGATTCACAACTACACAGTAAAAGTAAAGGCTCTTAATTTGGCCAAGCCTTTACACAAGACATGAGAACGGTACACGATTCAACGGTTCACCATCACTCCTTTTAAACGTGCAAATCTTTGTACATGAAACTATGATGGCATTAGAAAAGTGTTCATTTATGGTGCCTGAGTCTTTTATTTGTTATTTGGCTTTTTTTTTTTTTTAAAAAAAGCTGATAGATTTATCTGTCCAAGTGTTGTTGTTTTTGTTTTGTCTTTTTTTGTTTTTTTTTATATCTGTTAATGATAACCGTACAGAGCCTATAAAGAAAAAATAAGCTAGCTTGAATTGTTCCTTCATACAGAAAAAAATACAAATGTTTACAATATGTAATTAACCAAATAGCAAATATGCGTTTGAGAATCGATCTGTCTGCCCCTCAAAGCGGTGGAGATGAATCGATTTTTCTTTCTTTATTTCCGCTGTTGTTTTTAAACTTGAAGACGTTATGACTGCTCGTTCTCTCTTTCCATTTTTGATTTGTTCCTGTTTGTTGTTGTTGTTTTGTTTTTTTCCTTGTCTGAACAGTGCTCCCTCAGTTTCAAAGGTCATTTTGTCCATAGATTTACACGATAGTCTAAACACTTCTAAAGATGATCGATCTGTCTCTGTCATTCTTTACTTACTGACTACTCCACCTACACTGAGCCTTGTATACGCAGGACTGAATCCTAACTCGAGACACCGTCGCTTATTTTTTGCCATTTTCCTCTGTATGGTAGATTTCAGGATGACTCAGCCAGGTGTCTCTCAGGTAAGGACTCAGTTTAGAGTCTATTGGGGATGGTCCCTATATATTGTGAATAACAGGAGAAAGCGCACCACTTTGGGTTAAGACAACTATAAAACGTTGGAAATTCAGGGCAAAGTGTCACGATTTTGCACTACGCAGCAAATGAGAAGGCGACAAATCCATCTCAGATATCAGTTCACTTCTAAGACCAAAATTGATCCGGCGTCGCCTCAGTTTGTGTGCCAGCATTCAGATAGGATGACTAGGAAAACTGCACTTTCATTTCCCTCTCTCTGTCTGAATACTCAAAACCAGTCTGGACTTTGGACTGAAAGGTTGTTGTGTGTTTGAGTGAGAATATTGTATTGTTCAGTGGTGTACAGTAGTTCATATTCAGCCGCCAATACTGAACATTGATGACTGATTTTGTGGTACATTTAGCAACGGCCTGGGCAGCAACAGATGAAATGCTCTTGAATCGGTTTTTGAAGTTTTAATAGAATCGGACATTTGCCAGCTCAATGAATTCTGCTAAAAAGAAAAAAAAGTTGAGCAAAATGTACACATTTTTGCCAAATTCATTTAAGTCTGCATTCATTTTTTTTTTTGGACTATTTTTTGCAGAATTAAATAGAAAGACAAGATTTAGATTTCTTTTTGGAGACAAATTCTTTTCAGACTTGTTTTCTAGAATAAAACATGTAGAAGTCTGGCAGGCTTGTCTTAAGGATGAAGATTTTTCCAGATTTGTCCAGCTAGCCAAACTTAATGGAACGATTTTTTTTGTAGCGCAGTGAGATTATTTTAATCGGTTTTGAATAGAAAGCAACATTTATAGAATTTTCCCCAGGTGATTGTCACATGAGACAGAATACAGCAGACTCTGTCAAACGAGTCTTGTTTTTTCCAAAGGTCTTTTGAGTCCTTGAGTCCTTAGCACTTGTTTTGTTACTTAACATCTTGGATAACATTGCCCTGCCATTCTGCCCACCAAGTTGCTCTGTGTACCTCTGCCTCAGCAGCAGCAAGCGTCTGCTTCTGTTCGCATAGCGTGACTCGCTGAACGGAAACCAATCGGGTAATCCGATAAAACAACTCCACGCCAAAGTGCAGTTGAATTCCGAGGGAGCACTGTCGGATCAGCCAGTAGTCGGTTGTGGTGTGCCCAATCCCTATGCACGAAAACAGTTATTCTCTCCCCTTGTGCTGTCCCCCCTGCTTTGGTCCGTCTTACTTGCGATGTCATGTTTATTTCTGTCATTCTCATGTACAGCTTGCTTCAGTTGTGTTTGTCCTCAGACAGGCACACTTTCATCTGTACGATTCTTTCTTTAGGTTGATGCAATGATTTTAAGAGACAATAAAAGATGCGCAAAATGATAAGTGTTGAGTGATGTGTTGTCCATCTGTCTCATCATCAATGCACCCTTGACCTCGGTATGATGGCATTGCTTATTGTAAAACTGACTGAGTGGTTGGTTTTGTGGAGGATTTATTAAAAATGACAAACTTCCACTGTTACTTGGATATAGGAGGCCAAAATTCTTTACCTCCCAACTGGCAGATCCTTGTATGTGCCTACAGAATTACCTCCTTTTTGTCTGAACTCGTTGAACGTACATTAACCAGCTGAGAATATGCAGGTCAATTGTGTTTTAGAGGACCAGACCGCATTTTATGAGCAATAAATGCTCATTTCAAAAGTTATTTCAAAGGGTTCACAGCAAAATACCGTACACCAATGAATTGTCAACCGTCTAAAGACATAAAAATCCCCTGAGTATCATAGATGCAGCACTTGTTTTTCCATCGAAGAGAAATCACAGTTTCTCTTCCTGTTATCTGCAGCGCTCTAAGCTGCACATCATTGATGCAGAGATTGAGAAACCATAGTGACTCAGTCAGAGTTGTGACAGACCTGCTCCAGTCTCTTGTGGTCACTCTGAGATCATATGAGTGCCACTCTTGAGTATGCTCTCCTAACTTACCCAGGGTTTATGATGAGCACCTTGCCTCATGTGTTTCTCGTGATCCTCTTTGAGTGACACCTTTGGACTGAGGAACTTCAGTCATGCCAACAGCGCTCTACCACAATAGAAGGTGTCAGCATACTGCAAACGTACTGTTTGACATGTTAAGCATTAATAGGACACTCTATCGCCTCCACTCCGCACAGAATTAAGAATAATTAACCCTGCCTGCACACCTTCATATTTGCTAAATACAGTTAAATTATATCTTAGTAGGATTTCTTCTTGTATAAATTAACAGATACCATCAGTCACTATTACTTATCATCTTATACTGTCTCACAATACTACTAGACTTTTCTGCTATCTTATACTTTTTTATGATGCAAGCCAATAAACATTAGCAGTACAATTGCATGATAGTGGGGATGTTTTCATTCCTGGGTGAGCTCCAACTACAATCAATCACATAATTATGCTGTAAATGACAGAGGGGAGGAACTGTCTAATGAAAATAAGACACTTTTGACAGTATGGTCATTATAAAGTCATCATTATAGGAAACTAATTCATAATCATTATCATAAAAAACACAATAGGTGAAGAATTAGGATGATAACATAAATATAAGCCTTTATTCATTCACTTCATTCAGTTTAAATGTAACAGCAGCAAAACATCGACCCGCATACAACAGAATATTTCTTTCCTATTTTCCCGTCATGTTAGTTCACCTAGTTTTAGATGACGCTGCGTTGATCACGTGACTAACAGCCAATCACAGTCTGCAATCACGCGGAAGTCCTGGGACTATTTAAAGGAATCCTGTGGACGCCGGAGTTTGTCGTTTAGTTTGGATGGAGATAAAGATGAGGAAGGGCATTGTGTCTGTGTTTTTGGTTTGTCTGAGCTGTAGCTCGGCTCTGTCGTCTTCATGCTCGTCGTCTCCATCCCAGTGGTGTTCGTCTCTGGATTCAGCCATTCAGTGCGGGGTAAGAAAACATTAGGGACGCCAAAAAAAACAATATTTATTTTCTTGTTCGCTAACGAATGTCGAGAAGTACGAACTTTACCAAAGCTTGCCAGTAAAAGCGTGTGTAAAATAAGGTTAAAAAGTCTGTTTAAGAACTGAACAAGTGTTTGAGTTGTCCCAAAAGTCGAAAATAACTTTGTAATACCTCGACATGTTGAATTTGTACAATAATGTCATCATTATGAAAGAGCCGGAAACTAGAACTGTAAAGGTTGTGAGGTTCGGTTAGCTTTAGACAAATTTAAATTACAGTATAGATTATGAAACACAGGATAAGATGTAGATTTCCTTGTGCAGGCACATACATTATATACATTTATAAGAAATAATATGACTCGTCCAGAAAGAACAGCATCATTAAGTGTATTATTCTGCTAACTTGTCCATCATTAACTGTACTGGCTACAGTCCGGTTCTGTCAAATCGGCACCACTTTGCAGACTGCAGACAAAATTGAAAATTTGACCCCTTTGACCCCTCTCATGTAGGTTTTGAAGCAGTGCCTTGAGGCCAACTTCACCAAATCTCATCACAGAGACGATTCAGTCCAGCTGGAGCTCTACTATGAGAGTCTGTGTCCCGGCTGTCGTCACTTCCTCACTCAGGTCCTCTTTCCTACCTGGACGATGCTGCAAGACATCTTGACTGTCACTCTGGTTCCCTTTGGAAACGCACATGTAAGCAGTTCATGGATGCTTGTGATGACTCAGAGCAGTGTGGTATCTGTTCGAGGTCAAAAAGAAAAAAAATAAAGTGACCTCACCCTGAAAAATAGGCAAAAACAACAATCCGGTAAACGTCAAGCCAAAATAATCATGTGTACTACTATAGTGACCTCAGCATTTCCAGTTGAACTCATGCCCTAAAGAAGTCTAATAAATCCACTTAGTTGAGGGCAGCGAGGTTCCAAAGTATATTCTGGGAATTAGCAAAGGTAGATGATGTGTACAACTCTTAATGCATACAATTATGAAAGAGTAGTTTTAATCAACTGATGACCGTTTTGGCATTTACCGTAGAGCTTTTGTATTTTCTCATCCAGGAATCGTTTGATGGAAAGAAATACATTTTCACCTGTCAGCATGGAGAGCAGGAGTGTCTCGGCAACATGATTGAGGTATAAATACAAATAACTGCCAATAAACTAACAGCTACTACTATCGCAAGACTTTTCAACATTTACTACTACTTCCATAATCTGTTCTAGCTCGCTGTAAGAAAGTTCAGAATTGTACATCCATTCAAGTAGAATCTAATATGGACACTTGCATCTTAAAAACTTTCCCAGTTATGAATTTTTATAATTTAGAACTGTTTTTCTGCTGTTTTCCCTCAGACATGTCTAATGAACATAAGCAGCAGTACTGCCTTCAACGTCATCTACTGTATGGAATCCTCCTTTGGTGTCATCAGTGCAGCACAGAGTGTAAGGAAATGGTTTGTGTGTGTGTGTGTGTGGGTGTGGGGGGCGGTGTGTGTGGGGGTGTGTGTGTGTGGGTGTGGGGTTGTGTGTGGGTGTGTGTGTGGGTGTGGGGGGGTGTGTGTGTGTGTTGTTGGA
>OMNV01001842.1:29528-40300 GCA_900303265.1 Brotula barbata
TTACCTGTATGCTCTCTTTTCAGTGTGTGCAGCTCCATAGCCCGGATGTGAAGTGGGACACTGTGATGAGCTGTGTGAATGGAGATCTGGGCAACCAGCTGATGCATAAGAATGCAGAGAAGACGAACGCCTTGAAGCCTCCACACACCTACGTGCCCTGGGTGTCTATTAATGGGGTACAACTTTACTGGCTGCCTCAAAAAATGCTGAATAGTCTCAATACTTTTATTTCTTTTCATTTCATTTCATTTTCATTTTATTGATCTATTTTTCTTAATTTTTCTGTTATGAATAACTATCTATCAGTGCAGTGTCCTGACTGAGAGGCACAAGACTCCTAGAGTCTTGTTGGAATTCCTAGTTTAGATTTGGAAATGTTCAAAGCCTCAAACGAATCATAAAGCCTCCATTGTATTTTTTATTTATTTGTTTATTTTAACCAGTCATTACATGCTTACCATTTTCTGTGATGAGCTTGTTATTTTGACACCCTATCTGCTGCAAAGCTCAAATGTGAAAGTGAAATGGAGTTGTGACTGAAGCGTGACCTGGTCCCGTTTCTGCTCGGTAAGTGTGCGTTTATTTATTTGTTTTCCAGGAGCACTCAGACGAACTGCAGCAGAAAGCCATGGATTCTCTCTTTATGCTGGTCTGCGACTTGTACAAGGTACCGTTGGTGTTCCTGAGGCCTATGTGCTGTACTGCATCGTAAAATAACTGTACATTTGCTTTTTACTTGATTTTTTTCCCCCACCTCTTTTAGGGCACCAAGCCTGTTGTCTGTGGAAGAGGTGAACACAAGAGACACTTCAGAAGCTACTGCCACACCGAGTGAAAGATCAACTGTGCACATCGCTTGCTGTCTGGTTCCAGGTGTGACCACACATGAGGAACTGGGGAAACACATTTGAATGTCATTTTTTTCTTTTTTTTTTGACTGTTTCGACAAAGGGAACTTGCCTCAAATTATACGACATAAAGCAATTTATATCCTGAAATGTGTCGCTCTTACAGTCTTTGCGTCTGAAGCCATTAAATCACGCCTGGTTTGTGCGGTAGGATGCTGGTATTTTGCACCAATGGCGTTGTCTGTAAACTGTCAAACACTATCCTATTGCTCCTCTAGATGGCGCCCTATTTATAAAGTTCTTCAGCTTCTATTCACCGAATGTACTGCACAAGCAAAGAGATCCCAAAAGAAAGTTACACAAACATGGAAAAACTTAACCAAGTTGATCTGATTTTGTTGTCACGAACATATTCTAACAAATCCAGAGCTGGAAATCCTCACTATGATCAGAACAGCCAAAAGTTGTCAGCATAAAGATAAACATGTGACGCAGACTTAAGCAACAAAGTAAAATAACGGAGTTTTTCTCAATTTAAAGTCCCTGGTCCATACGTGTTTGTTCGCCATGTTGAATACATTCATTCTGTTAGACGTCATGACTGTTCAAACCGGTGCTGATAAAGTAACAGACGTTTTTTTTGCTGCTTGACCAAAGCCAGTCTGGAAGAACCAGACGCTCTGGATGCTTGCTGTCCTCTGATCCTACGGTCTGATAAACACGTGAATAATGAGCCGTCTTGCAGGAACTCCACCACATCCCTCTCACAACCACCTACCTCTCCTCTGCCCCACAGATCAACTGACATTTGTCCAAAAATGAATCCCTCACGTCTGTAAACGGTTTAGAAGCGCACATTAGAACGCAAAGATATGACTTCAGATACGTACGCGGAAGTTTAGCTGTTGCATCGAGCCCATTAATGGCCTGAGAATTCTAACGAGGCGGGGAAATATTTTCTTTAGTGACGGTCAATGATGCCCCGGTATGTCATATCTAATCTTAAATCTGGTTGCTGTATTCTCATCTGGCATTTGTTTCACCATCATCTTGTTACAATACTCGGTCTTTAAATGCTGGAACTATGAGGCGAAATCGCTCTTCAAAGTTTTTTGACTTCACAGAGGTAAGGGCAAATAATTGACTTTTTCATAAGTGGTAAATGGATGTTAGAGGTTGGCTGCCATTCAGTCACGCTGTCTTCCACTTTATGTTTTGGTGAATTGATTTGACAGGAGAACGTTAAAACTTTTATAACGGACCATACTTGAACAATGGGAGCAGTGTGTGTGTTTGTGGTGTTGTAACAGGTTGACAATAAAGGAAGAGTGTGTTGACTGTTGTTTATGGAAAGGTGAGGCGGTCATGAGATTCAGGAGAGAACAAAGACTCTTATCTGTGTCCCCTCAACACGAACGCTCAGAGAGATGCCCTGGGAGCTACCGCACAAACATGTTCTCTATTGGAGAGAATCATCTATTGTGGAAAAGGTGACTGTGTGCCTGCGTGTGTGTCAGGACCAGAAATCACATAAATCTCAAATTAGTTATTATGTTTTTGTTGTGCCTCCTACTGAAGAGAGGCGATTTGGGAGAGGAGGAGGAGGAGGAGGGCGACATTTTATCCAGGATTCAATCTTGATGGGGTTTCTTATATCCAGTACTTGTGTATGACTTGCGGTGACATATCACATTTTCATAAAACACTAGCAGAGCAAAAATCCTGATCAAAGAGCCACAGCTATTTATTCTTACAGCAAACGTTTTCATCTAAAGAAAAAAAAAAAAGGACCGATTCGCAGTTTGAATTCCTGCGCTGGCTGAGACATTTGTGTAGACACAATAAACTAGACCAAACACACAGACACATAGAAGTGACGTGAGTCAGCAATTCTCTGTGTATACATGACACATATGTATATCTTATTATTATTATCTAATCTCGGTCTGTTATATGTTAGTAAGCATGCTTAGATTTATGCTGACCTTACTTTTATTTTGCTATATACATTATGTGGGATTTCAACGTTAAGAGTACAAATGTAAATGAGCATAGTTTGTTGGGTTAAGGCTAGGTTTTAGAAGTTACCAAGGTGGATCAGTACGTATTACCACTACCTCATGGGTCACCCCCCCCAAATCCTAGTGTGTATTTGTCCTCAAATTATATTTTACTGCCTGTTTAATGTATGTTTCCACTTTCTTTGGACAATTCAAAGCAGGCGATGTAACAATGCAATGAAAAGCCTTGTGTCCTTTCCCAAGATGCTCCTTTATGTGTTCTGTCACTGTCTCTGGATAACTGCGGTGTCTCCTTTGTCATTCAGAGAGAGTGGGACAGTGTGGACCAGGACTCTCACACTGAGCCCCTCCCTGAGTCCCTCATCAGGTGCATGGTGAAGAGGCTCTTCTCCGGCACCTTACAGCTTCCCAGGCTGACTTGCAGAAGCTCCACGCAGGACAGACCTGAGGAGGGGCCCACGAGGGTCTCCCCAACGCCCAGCACCGAGGCCTCCAAGTCCCCGGGGACTCTCTCCAGCTACATCTCCAGAGCATTGTGAGTTACAGGTTGTGTTTGTGTGTTATCCATGTCCCGACACTTAATGGAGACTATCTCAGCGTTAACACTCTCCATGTTTACCTTCACACCTGTCAAGATGATCATGATGCAGAGTCAATCATGAGCCCACTGCATTCACTTCCTGCAGTTTGATGATTATGTTACATATAGGCCAGCAGTCTTTCCACTGTCAGGGTTGTCATCCTAACCTTTACCTGGATGATGTACTGAAATGCCCTTTATTGCGTTCCTTCTCCGTGGAGAGGGCCATGTGCTCGCCTGTTTACAAGTTGGTAGTGCAGTTTTGACGCCCAGCCAGAGAAATTGTTTATGTAGCATTTGAGCAGCATTTGAAGCTGGTGGCTTTAAATCGGTCAGTGTCACAAATGATGGGAAAGTCTACAAATACGCAGCTGATAAAAATGTCAAAAAAGATTGATAATGTTGCGCAGTTTACCCAGATAACAATGGGAGCATCTGCGTCTCTTTTGTACCTTGCATTAATACGTGCTGATCCTGACACATGATCTAATGACAGCACCACAACGCCGGCGGTCCAACAGTCGACTTATGGTCCACCCTCAAATACGCAAACATCATGAAAAATAGCCACACTGTTGTTCTGCTGATCAAACTTGTGCACCATTAGCGGGAGCATGATGGAGGGTAATGACGTCCCACTCTGACAGACAGGTCAGGCCTCCATGTCGGTACATGTAATCGATGTTAGAGCTTCGCCAGAACTCTGCTGTTGCTGACAAGAGGACCTACAAGGAGAACAGAACCTGAAACTGAAAATCTATCCAGCAGCAACGTCATCACTCAACATACGATACCAGATGTTATCTATGATGAAGGCCATCATGATGCTGATCTGGTGACTCTGGCGTCCTCGGTGTGTTCTGAAAGTGAAAGTGATGTGTCATCTCAACAATCCTGAGTCCCGTCAGCACCTAAACTGCGACTTTACAGTACAAATGCATTGTTTGTGTACCGTCATGCATATCATTAGCTACCTTACAGCCATAAAAATGTAAAGGATCTTTTTTCCCTCGGCCACCCGACCAGCTGTTAGTCATAGGTTCAGGCCTGTATCAGATGTTCCAGCTCCTTAGGTTGTTGCGCTCTGTCTTGATAGCAGATATAGAGTCCTTAAATCACTGGAGGAGCTTTTCTTACTCTCCCGTAATAAACAATGGGATTGGTTCGGGGTGAGGATGATGTTGCCCCTGGTCACAGATAGAGAGCGCCATCGTGACACCACCCATGCTCTCTATAGCTTTTATCCGCCCCTGCTTTTTATAGCCAGGAGCTCTTCATGTGACTCTTCCTGGCATGTTGGGAGCAAGTGAGAGGCAAATAGGCCTCTTTGGAAAAATGGGCAGCTTCCACAGCAGAAAGCAATCCCAGGGATGAGCGGAAAAGCTGGAGCATGCAAAGTTAGAGTGAGAGAGCCGAGCTGCAGGGCCCAGCTTGGCCACGGTTTAGTGTTTATCTCTGGAGGAACGTGCAGGAAGTCATTATGGAGCGCAGTTTAAAGTGAGGAATATTCTGCGTAAGACCAGGAGCGAGGACGGGGGGAGGCAGAGGGTCAGAGAGAGGGAGAAGGATGTGGTCTGTCATGTCTCCTCTCGCTGTAAATCAGACGTCCATATTTAGATGGAGAGAGGGAAGGCCTAGCAGTTATGTAAACAAAGCTGGAGCGAGGCAGGGAGAGTACATCAGCACTAATGTTTGAGTCTGTCATGACAATCAACTCGCTGTTTGGGAAGGGATGAGCAGAAAAGGGCTGCTTAGGTTTCTCATAAAGATGAGAGAGGTTGACAGAGAGGCTCTTGGGTTCAGCTTGGAGGGAGGTTTTTGGTCTTATATAGCCTCTTGTCTGAGTAATCATGAGCAGGACCAGGCTGTGGTCTAATTTCTGTGAGGAAGAGACAAAGGATTCATCTGGACTTGGAAAATCAAGACAGTGAGTGCTCCATCGCCATCGCGGGTCGTATCAAGTCCAGGAGCAGGTCTTTCAGAATCCAGAGAGCAACAGATCAGGTCAGTTGGTCGGACCCCCATCGAGCTGAGCGTTAACCATCCTCGGTGCACCATGAGCGAGCTGTGCCCCGAGAGCTCTGAGGAAGAGCAGTCCGAGGTAGAGGAGCGGCGGGAGGACCGCAGGATGACCAAGCTGCCCGTCATTCAGCTCATGCACAGGTCCAAACCGAGCTCTCCTGCAGGATCCCCCAGGATCTCGCCCAAAGATTCCCCACGTGGCTCCCCGCGAAACTCCCCACTGCTGTTCAGGAAGCTCCTGATGAACCGCAGCATCAACCTCCAGAGGCGCCGCTTCACTCTGGCCCACACACCCAGGTACAGAGACTGAACACACTCAGTGAGCCGCAGGGGACCTGACTCAGATAACAGTAACTGGGATGATGAATCATTCTTGCGCCTGCAACAAAGTCTCCCAGGTGAACATTTTCAGTCTCACCGGCAGCCACTCAGAGGCTGTGTAGTCATTTTAATTCATATAGTAAATTCATACACAAGCGCGTTCGTCTTATACATCTTCCTTCATTTTCTTTTCTGTTTAATCTCTGATGCAGCAAAATGTATCCAGATGCTGGAGTTGCTCGTCTCTTGCCGTGTTAAACCTTAACATAAATTCCTCTGCAAAGTAAAATCAGCAGCTGCTCCGTCTCCTTATCACACAGATGCAGCCTAAAGTCCCAAACTGTGGGGATTCTACTCGCTCTCTCATGAAGAAATGCTGTTTGGTTTGTTTTTAGACCTCCACGCTGCACAGATGCTGAATTTTAGTGCTTCATTTCCCACAGGTGCTTGTGCTTTTCCAAAGCTTTACCCACTGTTTGTTTTCCAGCCGAGTTGCATCATCTCAGTAAACACGGAGCTTAATTTCATCTCCGTCTGTCAGCCGATCGGCAGCTCCACTCCTTTGTCAAGCAAGTGGTTTAATATGTTGGAGCCAACGTGTGTGCTCTGTGAATGACGGGATGACAGTTGTTTGATCATCACCCCTTTGAGCTCCATGTTTCATTTATTTCATCTATTTTACTGTTTGTAGATGATGGCAGGGCCAAAGCTCTGTGGTAGTTTTAGTTTTTACAAGTTTTTATCGCAGGTGTAGCGCACGATAGTGATGCAAATCAAACATTGACTTGGTTAACGATAATTGCTGGCGAGAGGGCGAACAAACAGGAGTTTATGTGCGTTTGTGAGAGGTATTTGTTCCGTTTCCCTTAGAGGAGACGGCATTATTGAGTCGCTTTGTTGGATGTCCTCTAAGTTTTCTCAGAAGGAAGGCGTTTAAAGCTAAAACCGTGGTTAGACTTGCCTCCCGTCTCTTTCTCACTGTGAATCCACAGTGTAAACACCAGCATGGAGGCAGCAGGCCTCTCTGTGCCGTTACAAGGTGGCTCCAACTTGTTGCAGTCGTTTTAAGTAACATTCACCTCAGTAAAGTAAAATAAAAAGCCAGGGTGAAACTCTACCTCGGCTTGTAAAATCCCATTTTGTTGGCACGAAACAGCCATCAGACATAACCAAAGGAGCTACAAGCAAACTCAAAGTGTTTACAAGTTCAGTCACCTCTCTAAACCTCCAGCGGGGGGAAGATTTTCCCAGCAGTTTAATGGTCATGGTTTGGAAATTGTCAGACAAATGTCTTTTCCAGGGTTTACTCTGTCTCTCAGGCTGATGAGCTTCATTCATTTCATTGATAACATAAATATTAGAGGACGAGACGATTTCAAGGCTCAATCTGGAGGTGGTTGATCGCAGTTTAACATACTTAGTTATTCAACATGTCAGACCTTTTATATTACACAGCCCCGGGGTTGGGCCATGCACAGTGTCCCATCATGTCACAGCAGAAATAAATGGATAGACGTGAGTTATTGCAGGATGGCTGGCAACAAGGAGGACTTAAACAAACGTGGAGTCTGGTGGAAAATAAATGTGATGGGGAATTCAAATATAGTACAAGTTATTTTCACTGAGTGTCCAGGATGATTAAAATGAATTTTCCACTCCAGAGAAATGCCGTAAGGAGCTTTTCAAAATTTTGATTTTGTTTTTTGTTTTTTTGATTTTTGTTTGATTTCAGCATTGTCTTATAATCCTCTTTTTTGAATACTGGAGTCATAAAGCACACACACAATGATTTTATTTGAATGCAAACTTGACCTTAACTCAGCAAATGATGATTTGCACAGACATGACACCATAACTTCAGTCAATGCAGAGCAACACACACTGTATATCTATATGTATATCTATATATATATACTGTATATATATATGATATAACCTATTAAGAATATTGAGTATGTATGATGCATCTAACTTAATTTGCATATGAGAAAACGATAGAAAATCTGTAGCTGTGGTAAAATAAATACTAAGTGTAATCCCTATTTTTGTCCAGCAGATGGTGCTGGTGCTGTTTTATTTCATGGTTCCATGGACCTCGATGGGGGTTTTTTTTCCCTCCGTTTTGGGAATTTAATATTTTGGAAAGTTTTGTAAAAGAGGCAGGGAGAATGCAGTTGAGCTTTTGCAAACAGGTCATCTGTTGTGTGGAATTAAATGCTGGTGGTTAAGAGTGAAAATCAGCCAGATTATTTTGGATTCTACAAATGGTTTGAAAACCTCTGACGTCGAAGTTTGATGTTGTTTTTTTGGATGTTGTCAATTTGTTGGAGTTAAAGCGTGTGATGACTTGATTTTGAAGTTGAGTAGGATGCCCAACATTTCCCAGAATAAGTATTAGGAGACATTTTAAGGAATTCTGAAAATAATATTAAATAAGATTATTAAAATAGTATTAATAACCTATAATACAATCTAAAAATATGGGGGACAATTATATCAATTTTAAGGAAAATGTAATCACTAAATATTTTTTTTTTCATTTTACATATTCATTTGTAAAATGAGAATTATAAGAGTTTTATGCCTCTTTTCGTGTTTTGTGTTGTTGAGAAGCTTCAGAGCAGATTAAGATAAGATGTCAATTATGCACGGCTCTTTTCCTAATTCACTGTTTATTTTGTGGCAAAGAGGATGGCATTGAGAGAAACACTGAATCTCACACGCGCACACCCACACCCACACCCACACACACACACACACACACACACACACACACAGACATTATTGAAGTATTGATTGACCAGTATACTATTGTTGCTGCCAGCCTCCACTGGCTCGCTGGTTGGTTAACACGAAACTTGTCTTTTCCCGTCCAATCGCTCTCATCTTGTCAGCCCGTGCACTGATTTTTCCCGTCCGATCCGTCTTCTAATGTAGGACGCTGCAGTTTGGTGTCCCTCAGCCGACTGCTGTCCACGCTGGTCCACTGTTTCGTGCCCTCTCGCTCCTATCTGTCCCGTTGATGCCCGTCTCTGTAATTAGCTCTCTGTCTCTCACCACCCCCCTCCTCCTCCCCTCGTCCGCTCCCCACTCCCCCCAGGGAGATAGTGTTGTGGTGTTTGTTGTTTTAAGCCAGTTTGGTCCCACCACTCTCAGGAGAGAAGAGTCCAGTCACTTATGGCGCACTGATGACTGCATGGGACTGCCCACTCCAGGGAAGCATCAGATGGGATTATCACACTCTTTTTCCCTCCCTTCCCTCCCTTTGCAGCTCACTTTTTACCCTCCGCTAAGCGTTCCTGTGCTCAGTCTGCTGGTCTGCCATCACATGTTGTAGCCTCTGTTCAGACGCACAGCACTGTGTGAAGGTTGCTGTTTTTTTAAGGACAGAAACTATCTTGGGCCTGTCGTCCAGGGATTCCGTTGTGTCAGCTTGCGGCTCGTTTGGAGGAATCCATGCATGCTGTTTCCTATTTAGGAATACAGGGAGAGGAAAAAAAAGCGAAGAGAAACATTTATCTTGGCTGGCCTGTGGTGAGCTGAAAGGAGAACCTTTGGGGAATCAGTCCCAGATGAGCACTGACAGCTGATACCATCCTTGATTTCACTTGATTTGATTCGGCTTATACTTTGTCTGTCAATGAGATGATATGCGACCTCACTCTGTCATAGCTTTCTAACAGCCAAGCCTTTTTAGGTGGTTCACACACACACACACACACACACATACTGTACATACACTTCATGGAACCTTTTCAGACATATCCTTAGCCCTGGGATTTAAAAGTGAAATTCCAGTTTGATGCATTTGACCTACACACAGGTGGAAGAGGAGAACGCGTTCATCTTCTGAACACAGAGGACTCCACAGGTCTGCAGACCAGTGCGTTATCATTGCAGCTGGTTTTCCTACCAGGTACAGCTGATGAGACTCGTGCATTTTGCTGTTTTGCATTTCGACCATTCTGTTTTGCATTCTTGGAGCTCAAGTCGCTGCACCATCCTCTGACACTGACCTGCTGTCTGCAGTCAAAAAGAATCTAAAGGATTGAGAGCGTGCTGATCCTGAAACCTGACAACATGAGGGCTTCAGCGGGACCACACAGATTCACAGAGATGGAGTTTCTTCAGTTTTGCTTCCGTTTTGTTTGTCCCTGGCTTACCGGAGATGTCCACCTGATGCTTTTCTGATATCGAGCCAGCGTTTTTTGAACTTGCAGTTAAGATGAACAAAGACTCTCGCTTTTCAAGAAAGATGCCGGGCAACTTCTCCACCCGCAGGCACTCGTGCATTGGGTATGTATTGTCAAGACGTGCAGCCACACACTGTGTACACTGTGCAACTAGTGCGTGTAGATGGGAAGGAACGCACACTCCTCCGCCTGCTGAATTACATGTTGTTCTCAGTGTGTTTACAGCGGTGCGATGTTGTGTTTCCATCGTGGTCTTGTGTGGTCTACCCTTGCTTGGTCTCTGCAGATATGTCGTGATCCAAACTTTGGCCTCTGCTGTGTAGCGTTCACAAATCTGGATTACTTTCAAGTCATTTGATACTTAAGCTGGATGTTGATGGTGCGATGGGTGGATGGTCCTGTCCACTGTGGACCCTCCTTGGGGTCGGCGGACCATCAGAGCCTATCAGAGGCATCCTTCTTCAACACAGTATGGTTGTGGTGTGTTTCAGGATGTTTGCGTTTGGACTTAGAAGTCTTTTCTGTGAGAGCAGCAGTGACAGTTGTTCCTTTTTTCCCTCTACGAAACAAAACAAGGGAGTTGCGTGCATTAAACCGACTCATTGTCCTCTTCTCAAGTTTACAAAGTGTATAAATCCAGTGGATGTGCCCTGCAGCTACTGTGATTCAATAGGCAAAATCTGAAAGACTGGGTGAATCCCCACTGACTAATATAGACTTAGTGTCCCCTCTTAGGGTTTTGTGTGTTTGCATTTGTGTGTGTTGGTGGTGGTGCGGGGGGGGGGGG
>OMNV01001843.1:4444-17971 GCA_900303265.1 Brotula barbata
GCAGAGAGAGGACGCTGCACATTGAAGTCTGCAATGAAACATTTTCCAGCAGAGTTATTGTCCGTGAGTTCTGCAGCTACACGGTAAGCCTCACAGCCAGACGAGATTATCAGATTTTAGTACAGCAGGTTCTTGGTTTCATTGTTTTTTGTGACACTTTTCCTATGTCGAGTGGCTATAGGCAGAACCAAAGTGCACAATATGGAGTTTAGAATTTTCCTCCCTGCGGCCTTTGGAGAACAACATACAGGGAATTATATTTGATTTTCTAACTATACTGACTTTCCCACTAAGTTGCTCCACAATACAGTGCAAAGTTTTCATCCCGAAACATCCACCATCACCGATCGCCATCGGCAGCATCTCCTCTACTGTGCCAGTAACTCTGAATTTAAAGAGGATATGATGCGCTTTTTGTTATACTGTATTTCCAATAATTAAGTATCAAAATGACATCACTACGTCACATATTTGAACACTCGGGTACACGGATACCAAGTGAGTATTCACAGGTGTTGGTTGTTTTTAGGAACAATGGGACGATGTAAATTTGTGTCATTTTGTATAAACCCATTTAAGTATGTATATTCACTTCACTCCTCCGACCGATGACTGAATGTTAAGTTATGACTTTTGTCCTCTTCCACAGGTTCATCCCGAGAATGAGGACTGGACGTGCTTCGAACAAACGGCTAACATGGATATCAAGTCCTTTTTTGGCTTTGAGAGCACAGCTGAGAAGATTGCCATGAAACAGTATGCTAATAGCATTAAAAAGGTTTGCAACAGACCTCAGAATTTGTTCATCCTATGCATATACTGCCTACATTTGTACAAATATAAAAGCATAACTATAAAAAAATATTTTTCTGCAGTGATTGGGATCAGTTCATCCATTTTGATATGTGAATTGCCACCAATGCACAACATGGCCTCATAATATATACAATATAGCCTAACATGTTCTAAGCAAACATGTAAAAAACATCTCATCTCATTTATAGGGAAAAGAGATTATCGAGTACTACCTCAGAGAGCTGGAAGATGAAGGAGTAACATATATACCCCGTTGGACCCCCAGGCTCCCAGTTATAGCTTCCATCGATGGACTGTCGAGTAAAGACCCAGGAAGTCTCACAGAGCTACTGGGTGTCTCTCCTGACGGTCAGTGCATACTCGCAATAAAAGAGCTGAGAGTCATCTTAACTGAAGTATGTTTATGTATAAAACATTAAGAGATTAAAAAAGATCTACAAACGCTGACAGATTAAAGGAGAAACGAGAATAAATGGAGAAACGGAACAAGTGCAGATGCAATTAAAGCATTGATATCCCACCACGCTGTGTGCCGTGCATAATAAAGATCTAGATTGTGGATCAGATCAAAATGAACAGAAGAAAACAAAGTGTCTTTGAAAGGGAGTTCATTATTGGGACACCAATGAAAGGAGCTTTAAGTCAAAGACTGCTCAAATCGCTACTGTTTCAGTTGTAACAGAGACTAAAGTGGCATCTGCCCCAAACACTAATTGAGGGATTAACACGGATAAGTATTACTTTTTCTTTCTTTTGGTGAGCTCCACAAACTTGTTGATTGTACCCTCAGTTTGTATCGTTTGTGAAAGATGAATGTGTTATTGGCTTGTGAATTTAGGAGTACAGCCAAGTGGTACTCCTTGTGCTGTTGCGTGTAGTATTTAGACGTTGTGTTTAATTCCAGGATAATCACTTGTTTAATGCCGTATTTAACCTTGGATAGATTATCTTCTATATAAAATTTGGCGAACATTACATTCATGAGCCGGTTTGTTATGTGGTGTCAGAATGTAACCAGTTATCAATCCAGAGGTTAAGGTGATGCATTTTCTAGGATTAGGTGGGATCACAATGAAACCTACCAGCTTACTTCCTATTTCATTCTATTTTTCAGTCACGATGAAGATGTACAGTATTTCTGGAAGCAGGCAATAGCTGCTACTGTATGTTTACGCTCTTCATGTTTGGCTTGCAGACAAGCTGGATGCAGATTACATCAGGCGTTACCTTGGTGATTTAACACCTCTGCAGGAGAGCTGTCTCATTCGACTGCGCCAGTGGCTACAGGAAACGCACAAGGGCAAGGTCACATAAACACAGACTTAGTCTGAATACAGTTTGTGCAGCTATCGCGCAAACACACATTATCTGGAAGTACACACATTTTGCACGGTTGATTATGAGTCAGTTCATATCTTACATCTAAAGGGAAATTAGGTTGCTTAGTCGCACAGATATCTGTGTTCTGTAGATATCTAACATTCATCAGTTCAGTGGACTGTATTTGATGTTTTTGTAATTAGATTTGTATCTCTTGGTCCCTAATTGTACTTCGGTAAGGTACAAATTTGCAGAAAATACTGCCTTAATGGTAGCAGCAAACATGATCTTCAAGCAGGAACTGACTTTTCTTTGTGTGCGTTTACCGGCTGCTGTGTGTTTGAAATACTGCTTTTATCCATCAATTTGTACACATCAACACACCGTGGTAAGGTCACATGGTGAACAGGATCTGCCCTCTCGTCCTAAAACAGATTCCGAAGGATCAGCACGTGCTCCGTTTCCTGAGGGCCAGAGATTTCAACTTCGACAAGGCCAGGGAGCTCTTCTGCCAGTCACTCACCTGGAGGAAGCAACATCAGGTGGATTTCCTGTTAAGCTCCTGGGAGGGCCCACAATTGTTGCAGGACTATTACACTGGAGGCTGGCACCACCATGACCGAGGTACCACATGAACGTGATGCTTGTCTGCCCATTTGGTCTTAATGTCCCCTCATGTGAACTCGGTGTACTATTTTTCATAAAGTGCTGGCTAAAGTGTCCTGTTGATGGTTGACTGTGAAGTCTGAGCACCATCTGTCATGCCTCATGAGCTTGAAAAAAGTAATTGCCTCAAAGAGCTCAACGATTTCACCAGTCTGGTTAGGCTTTGGACAGTAAAGGGAGTGCCCTCTGGATGTTTACGCACTCAATCAATAACTGTTATTATGGTAAACATCAACCTTTAGGTACCTCAGAGGTGGTTGAATAGCTTTTTTTATTAGATCTGACCCATTCTGCAGGTGGCGGACACAAACTGTGTGTGTGTGTTTGGCATGTGTGTAGATGGCCGTCCTCTGTATGTTTTGCGTCTGGGGCAAATGGACACCAAAGGTCTTGTCCGAACTTTGGGAGAGGAGACGCTGCTGAGACAGGTGATTAAAAAAAACAAAAAAAACAAACAATTAAACTTCAATCAAACCTTTTTTCATCTCTCTTCAGAGTTCATGCTATGACCTAATGATTTTCACACAGGTCATGTACATCAACGAGGAAGGACTGAGGCGTTGTGAGGAAAACACCAGAGTCTTTGGGCGACCTATTAGGTACCCAGAGAACCAATATAACTCATTTATCTGACTGATTGCTGCCACCAAGGAGGTTATGTGTTTACCTGTGTCAGTTTATTTGTTTGTTAACAGGATTACAGAGATACTCAACTATTTTTGACAACACATGGGGGATTGGTGGGGCACAATGTTCTACAAATACAGTATGAATTGACAATTAATTGTCAAAGAAATGACCCTTAAACTGTGAGGCAACACCACTACTGCACCACTGAAGGACAGTATAATTGTAATAAGTGTTATTTGTTGTAAGAAACGGTATTTTGATTCGGGAAATTACTAAAATAAATGGCGGCTTGCTGAATTTTGGGTTCAAGAATATGTTAATATGTTCATCAGTTGCTGGACTTGCCTGGTGGATCTGGAGGGTCTGAACATGCGACACCTGTGGAGACCGGGTGTTAAGGCCCTGCGGAGGATCATCGAGGTGGTGGAGGCAAACTATCCTGAGACTCTGGGCCGCCTGCTCATACTGAGGGCACCTCGAGTTTTCCCCGTGCTCTGGACGCTGGTGAGAACAAATTTCCACTTAATGTCCACTTATTAATATAAATACAGTTATCCGGCAACATCACAATTCTTCATTTTTCCTCGATTTATAAACACTCAGAGGTGGAATATTCCTTCCACTAATGTTATGTCCGAAACCCTGACAGGAATACTAAATAGTTTGGAACAAAGTGAACATCAGCAATGTGAATAATTGGAGAGGAAGAGCAGGAAAATTTAGCTGCAGTAATTGCAGCCATGCAGTATGTTGATATTTTCCAAGAGATTAGATGAAATCAAACTGATCCCCGTTGGGCAAATTTTGTTATTGCTTGGGCGAATATAATAGGCTTAAGAATGAAGTTAAAGTAAAGAGAGGTAAAGCAGAGGAGATTAAAACAGTGAAATAGAAATATAAGCACATTAATGTGATATAAAAATAACAATAGGGAAAAATAAATGAAAACAATAAAGCAGCAAATGAATAGTTAAAGCTTTATTTGGATATGCGCTCGGTTCATTTTTAGTATGACCTTGTGTATTGAGTACTTGGAAATGAGAATCCACAATTGCTCCTGCAAACAGAACACTTATGTTCATGTAAATAAGTATGTATAGAAATGGAACATATAATGTAGAAATACATACTGGAGCTTCATCTACAATATTATGATATTAGTAATAGATTAGTAATACTATAACAAACAAACCTGTTGGTAGTGACTAATATGATGTTAAACAGCTTTCATCAATATACTTTTGTTGAATAAATCAGTTCAGTTGATAGTTCTGTTTAATCATTTCCTGTCCGTCATTCCTTGTTTCCAGGTCAGTCCCTTCATTGATGAGAACACTCGGAAGAAGTTCCTCGTTTATGCTGGAAATGACTACCAGGGTCCGGGAGGCCTGGTGGATTACATCGACAGAGAGATCATCCCTGATTTCTTGGGAGGCGGCAGCATGGTGAGATTTCTTGCACATCTGAGATAAATTTTCCAATACAGACACGTGAAAAAATACTAAGTCCAATTACATTTTCTGACGTGTATTGGCACCTAATAACTCATGCCAACATTTGAACATCACTCTCTCTCTTTATGATGAATTTTTACCCCTTGAATCAGTTGATCTTATTGTTGTTGACAAACTTAATCTCCAGTGTGACATCCCTGAGGGAGGTATGGTCCCCAAATCACTGTACAGGACAGCAGAGGAGCTGGAGAGCGAGGAGAATCGTCTGTGGACTGATAGCATCTACAAAAGTGCCAGTGTCTTCAAGGGAGCCCCATATGAGGTAATGTCTCTACTTTGATACAGATTCCTACCTTAAATTTCTTAACAGGCTCTAAATGTAAGAGCAAGGGGACCGTCTCTGCTGGATTCTGTTAAAACGTGGATTAGGGGGCCGCCAGCTGGATGAATATTGTATTGCAGGACCACTATCTGCTGATGTGCTACTGATGTTCCATCCTCCTGCAGATGCTGATTGAGATCACGGAGACCTCTTCTGTCATCACCTGGGACTTTGACGTCTGTAAAGGAGATGTCACTTTCAACATCTACCACTCCAAGAAGGCCCCCCAGTCCCCCAGAAAAGAGACTCTTGGAGGCCACGGCATCACGTGCTCAGGGGGCGTCAATGTCCAGCTGATAGACCGGAGCTGGGCGCTGGGCCAGGACTACAGCATGGTGGAGAAGGCCCTCATGTGCAGGGAGGGAGAGAGCGTTCAGGTCAGAGAAGGAGATAAAAGAAGTTTGAATGGGTTTGTTTGTATGTTCGTGCTGTACTTTGCATCTCACTGATAAAGGACCAAGACATAATACAAACTGATTGAAGACCAGTGAGCGCCAGTCTGCAATACATTCCATAAGAGCAGCTTTTTGTGATTTCTACTTCTAATACATCCCCGTGATTGTGATTGGACCAAATGTTGTGGCTGGTTGCATCATCTTGAGGGGTCAGTAAGCAGAGATTGATACCAGGGGCATCAGAAGTAGAAATGCACAAAGGGCCCTGCATAGAGACCACTAAAGACCCTCAATCACCAAGTCCTGAAGTATACGCAGGCCCTTAGTCCTCCACAGCCTCACGGGCGCTCCTCTGTTCCACCAGGGCTCTCATGTAACACGCTGGCCTGGCTTCTACGTCCTCCAGTGGTGTTTTCACAGCGCACCGGCCTGCTCCTCCTCCAGCCTGCCCGGCATGGACGATGTGCTGGCCTCGCTGCAGGTCTCCTCCCACAAGTGTAAGGTCATGTACTACACCGAGGTGCTGAGCTCCCACGACTTCAGGTCGGTTATTTACTCCATGAAATCGTTCTCACGCGCTGACATTCTTTTATTAGCCGTTATAAAATGTTCCTGTTGTCTTTGCTTATAGGGGTTCCATGACCAGCCTAGAGTCCAGTCACAGTGGATTCTCCCAGCTCAGTAGCGTCACCACTTCCTCTGGCCACTCGCAAGCTAGCTCCACCATTTCGAGGTAGCATTTATCCAAAGGAGACACTGATGCACTTTAACCTATGTGCTGTCTGTTGCAGCCTGCTTCCTGTGCATTAATAGAGAAGAAGGTTTACTCTGATTACTGATTTTTAATTGTTATTTGATGTGGTAATGATGAGCGAGAGGTTTTTACCTGCTTATCTCTATCTTTTTGGAGGTGAAAAGCTTTACCCTCATTTCTTTGTGGTCAGGAATCAAGTACTTGAAGTGCTGATATTTCATGTTAGTGGCGATTGTTGTAAAAATTAGATTAGTTGGATTAATAAATCCTGAAGTAAATGCAGACTCCATATTTTCACTCACCTGCCCGTCTGTCTGCAGTACATAAACACACGCAGACGCACGTAAAGATTTTGTAGAATTCAAATATCTCATGTGGTTTTACTCCTGAAATTCGTTTCTTCTCCACTAGATGTCAGTATACTCTTTTAGTAGAGCTGCATACAAATCATCCTCCGCCTGTACGAACACGAATGCGGGCTTCCGTCACACAGAAATCATGCACATCTTTTTCCAATAAATATGCACTCTCAGAAATGAATATTGATGTTTACTCCTAAATGCTGTGTTTTTGACTTATTTCTGCAGGATTTTTGCACATTATAGGACAGCGAAGTGTTTTCTATTGATAGAAAAGATACTGATACTTTTCATTAACAGTTGTTTTTACCAACACATTTACAGCATTAGCTGTTAAGTGTGGAGATTAAAGTAAATCCTTTATGAAATATGCACCATAGTGCTAAGATTTCACTGGGTGTAATATTTGGCCTTGGCAGGCTGCTGAGTTTTCCAAAGCATCTAAATTGAATACAGGATGGCACAACCAGTGGTGATCCATGTGACGTGAGGCCCAGTGGTGATCCATGTGACGTGAGGCCCAGTGGTGATCATGGACCCAGTGGTGATCCATGTGACGTGAGGCCCAGTGGTGATCCATGTGACATGAGGCCATGTCAGAAGAACCGATTAGCATAAAACTTCAATTTCCACAAACTTTTATCAGATGCTTCTAGTTTAAGTTAAAGTGAATTCCCCCGTGTTGATTCTCGCTCTTGATTCTGATGCTTGTTGCGAGCTCATGTCATGTTGCTGCTGATGCTGACATAATTCAAAGACAGGTGGATGGACTTTGCCGAGACGCTGATTGAACAGGAGCTTGACTTCCAAAGGGCTTGTCAGCATTGTTCAGAGGAGGAAGTGCGCTGAGTTTGCCAGGAGCTTATTTGCTGATTTACTCAGCTTGGTCTAATGACCTCCCAAGACACACATTGTCCACATAAAAGCAGCAGCTCTTTCTACTGGTGAATTTGCTAGCTTATACTAAATGTCCTTCTTATAGAGTAGTTATGAAATGGATTTCAGAATTATTTTGCGAGCCCTCTTAAGCACAAGACTTAAATAAAGTTTAATTTTACGGATAGGATTAGTGTAAGTGAGTAAAGCAATATAGATTACAAGGTTGTTCCTTCTGTGGTGTTCCATTTAAGAAAAGTTATGACCAACAGCCAAGAAGCTTTGATTTTAATTAAACATCAATCCAATCAAGTGTATCGCCTGTTGCTCCTTGTGAGTGCTACTATTACGAATAAATGCCAAATGTGGATAATATTTCACAATAGAAGGGATAGATGACACTTTATGGGATTGATAAGCACCATAAAACTATAGAACCACAATGTATCACAGATTTGATCAAATAATTACAACTAGATTTGGGCCCCACCACTCCAATTTTGCTCGATGGGTCATAGGCCGTTAACACGCCATTAGAATCATACCACCCCCTTTGTCACCAGTACACAAATTTGCAAATCTTCATCGAGCAAGAATTATTTAACCTTTTTCACTCTTTTGCTATTTTAATTAAAATGAGTTGTAAACATCTGAAGAAAAGCACAACATTCCTGACTCGCAGGCTTAAGTAAAAATCGTGGAGTTCAAGATCATCCTTCCAGTTCCTTAACTGACGTTAAACTGGTTAAACACTCAAAGGTGACAGTGAGGTTATTGTGGCATTTGGTTTTTAATTGATGCATGTTAACATTTCTGACTTTATTTTGTTGTGTTTGCTGTCAAAGAGGACAAAAATCATGATGAAAAATCTCATTCAGTGTTTGAGTTTATTTATTCATTATTCTGCCCATAATGCTAATTTAGTGAACGTTTCATCATACATGTTCTGATTTTCACATGAGTGTATGAGTTGGAAAGATTGATTTAATCTCAGCAACATCCCCGCAATAAAGAGAACTCTTCCTTTAAGCAACGCATAGGGCTGACCGAGCATTCTCGCCATGGTGAGTTATCCCTATACTTTGATTATAACATAATCGGGAGGAGTAGATTTTTTTTTTCCAATTCTTTGGTGAACACAGCAGTCTGAGGAGACTGCTGGGACATAAACAGCCCATCAATCAGTGGGAATAAGTGCATGATATGACATGATCATGAATCATCTTCACTTCTAGCTACTACCAGCGTGCGTGCCAGAACAAATGAAGCAGGGCGGCATGGAACGCCAATATTCAAAGTGGTTTCTTTTTCATATTAGCATCTTCCAAACGGCAGAAGGTAGAGGGTCTATAGAAAAGGTTCCATTTATGGAATCAGTCTTGCTTGCAATTATCTTTTTAATGCTGATATCTCAACATCACAACTCAACTATTCTGTCATCTTGAGATAATAAAGATAGTTATCTTGGGTTAATTTACCTCCTTATCACAAGAAAACCTTGTCTTCTCTTAAAATGTTCATCAGAGAGACAAAACTACACATTTAAGCCTCGACTTCCAGTTTTGTCAGGAATCCCCCTGACAATCATGACGGAGACCCTGAAGGGTGAGCAATTGGGTGTGATCACACTTTTTTCAAGTTTATTTCATTATCTTGAGAAAACACACGTTCTCTCAAGATAAATTAACCCGTTACCACGAGAAAACAACGTTTGTTATCCTGAGTTAACAGAATAATGAACTTGCGCTCTCAGGTTGTGTAAAAAAACTGAAATTCATTGTCAACCTACTTTTTTACATTTCCTAATTCCCATCAATTTGATCAGGGTTCAATTAAAGAAAATTTAATTAGATAAAAGCTTAGAAAGTTTAACTCTGTGTGTATATGCCTGTGCGTGTGTGTGTGGATCTCAATTAAAACCAAAGCTACTGACTCATTTGCATCCTTCTCACAGGCCCGATCTTCCTGCTAATTGAAAAGGAGAGCTCTGGATAAGTCCACACACCCATCCATTATTAACGCAATAACACTCCCATTCACGCCTACGGTTGAATTAGACACACTGGCAGAATATCTTCCGAGGTAACAGTGCTAACCACTAAGCCACCGTGTCGCCCCACTTTGGATTAGTGTGCACTAAATTATTTGAACGGCGCCACAATGAATACAAACTTTTCACGACATGCATGTTTACCTGTGTGTGTGTGTGTGTGAGCCTTGTTGTTTCACCATGATTTGCGCTGGCTGCGAACATTAAATGTTTAATGCCTCCTCCATTTGAGTTGTGGACCTGTCGGTTTAACTAATCTCACATCGGCTCGGTTGGAATTCATTTTCCCGTTTGATGTACTGCTGCACTCGATTAATGCGCCCACAAACAAATAGATCCAGTCACGTGTTTTTATCTCTGATGCCTTAAACTATCGCTCATACGGCGCAGCATTGATTTGCTCTGCAACAAGAGAGACCATCAATCTTCCCTCAATTTAGGCCAATTTCTGGGCACTGCCCTCGTTTTGGGTGAGCTGTCAACGCTCTGCCCAAGTCCAGCTTCTTTGATGATCAGGAGCAGTTTTATTTCTGTAGCGGTTTCTCGCCTCAGTGCTTTCTATGTTTGACATTTCCATTCAGCTCGCTCTTAAATGGCAACATATCTGTGCAGGTCAGCGTGGGCCTGCCCTCATTAAATGTTAACCCGAGAGAAGATATTTATCCATTTGAGGAGACATATGGTAATGTTTGCTGGAACAGAATACCAAACTGTGGAAATATTTGCAAGAGATGGAAAAATAGCAATTTAGATGCTTGTGTAGACAAATGTAGCTTAACCATCCTCGCACATCCAAGGTATATAGCTACATAAAGATGGGAATATACAGGGACGTCACTTTTACCCAAGATGACATGAAAACATGCAAATACAGTCTAATGTTTAGGATCATTGGCGCCAGATGACGTCGTGATGAACAACATTATCACTGGCTCTGAATACTTCTATTACTAATACTAATACTCATGCTAAGGATGGATAGATACATAGATAGATAGATAGACATACACCAACAGTACAGTGCTCAATTTCTGGTTATCCAGTCAGTGTGTTGTTGTCAGGGAGGCGTTGTACAGGCATGTGGCCCAGGGGACAAAAGAGTCTATACGTGGAGCAAGACGGGGACAGCAGCCTGTCACTGAACTAACTCCTCTGCATGTCAAAGGTGGTTTGCAGAGGATGGTGGACATTGTCCAGGATGGACATCAGCTTGTCCAGTGTCCTTCTCTCTGCTACTGTCACAATGGACTCTCGTCCAGCTCCCACAGCCGAGGCAGCTCAATTGCCATAGTATGAATCATCAGCACAGAGATACAAGATACACTACATTTATAAATCTGTATGTCTGTAAGATGTGGATGTTTTTCTATCTTGTAATATGGAGCATGTTTGATTTTAGATTAGGGCCGATATTGGCTTGTCGCAGATATATTGGTATCGTTTTGAAACTTTTCTTAAGGCAGAAAAAGGTGCTCAGACGAGTGTTTTTAAAAAGTTGGTGAGATGTCGTAAGATGTTGTGTCATAATGCATTGGTATCTTGTAGATCTGTCCTTTTTGGGATGTATCATTGTGGTACTTTGGGGCATACATTTATTTCATATGACATTCTGCATCTATTGGTATGTTATCATTATCAATATTATTATTATATAATTTAAACTCATAGTATGTGTGTGTGTATTTACAGTATATGGTGAGAGAGAGAGGGACAGACGGACAGATAGATACTTGCCAATAGATCAATATTGGTATTGTCTTACTCCCTAATATCGGTATTGGCATCAGGCCCAAAAATCCCAATATCAGTCGGGCCCTATGCTGCATACGTTGAACAAATAAAGTTAAAATCACCCGAATCATCAAAAGTTTGGAATCCAATCTCTTTGCACAGAGGTGATAAAGTTAGAAGTAATAAATGGTGAAAACAGCTGAGTGCAGTTCAGTGTAGGTGTCATCTCCTCTGAACCCCAGGAAAAAGTCTGTTTTTATTGGCTGGACTGTTGTGTGTGTTACATTACAAGGCGTTAACTTCTCACCTCTCCGTGACCACAAGTTTGTCTTATTGGCAGGCAGAGGGGCAGGCAGGAATCCCCAAATGGGCGTCTATTGCATAGAGAAGAGAGAACAAAGACAGATGTGCATAGATGGAGCGAGCGAGGGATATAAAGCCATGAAGGCAGGATTAGGGACAGGAACGATCAAGGCAAACGTCAACTTAGAGGAGCTCCTGGGCCCCTCCGGGGACCCACAGCTGAATCCTTTTCATCCAAAAGTCTGCATAGGAGTGGCTCAAGCGTGTTTTTATTCCTGATTGGACCTCATGATCCTTAGACCTGATCTGAAAAACCATTGGCTCTACTGCACGTCTCAAGCACAATACTAAAATCCTGATTAGACACATGGAAGTCTGTGGAATTGGATTATGCACACACACTGTACGGTTAATTAAATCTTCCACACATACCAAAATGTGTTTTGATTCCTTTGTTGTACTTGAACATAAACTCATCCGGCGGTGATGACAGCTTCCAGCGATGGAGGGTTTAATAGAGTAAACACTCTTTATTAAGTAATTACATCATGGTCACTGTGTGTTTTTATTTATTACTCTATTATTATTACTAAAACACACAAATAATAACACACAAGACATTTAATTTAGCAGTGAAATTCAGAAGTCCTCATTAAATGATGGTTACAAATAGAATACCTCTCACTTTGTGGTGTAGTGTGTGAGTGTGTGTGTGATTTCTGGCATCAATTCTAGCTGCTCGCTCTCTCGCTCGCTCTCTCGCTCGCTCGCTAAGCCAAACCAACCAGGATGCATTCACACACTGGTCTGTTTGTGCGCTCTGCATCTTCCCTGTTTGTTTGAACTCCACGTTTTACTGTGTATGTTAAATTAATCAGTGACACCATAAAGAGACACAAATGTCCTCTGCTGACAGTACGTTCATCATCGCTGTCCGATTACACATCATTAAGACTGACAGAGACGACACAGAGGCTGGCCGGGTCTAAATGGCACCCGCAGGGTGAGGCAGTCCCCGTGTCCCAAATGAGCACTAATTGGAAAATCTAACGGCTTTTTGTTTTTGTTTTTATAGATAAAATGGTGTATGGTGAGATCCGAAAATCAGAACAGTGTATTGTGACATCAATAAATCTGTGAATGAACATTTTCAAGTCCAATCAAGTTTATTAGAGGAGGGAATTAGAGAGAGAGAGGGAGAGAGAGGGGGAGGAAGAAAGAAAAATACAACAAATCAAGACACAACAAACCATCCATCCACCCATTCATCCATTCATCCATCCTTCCATCCATTCATCCATTCATTCATTTATTCATTCATTCATTTATTCATCCATTCATTCATTCATCTATCCATCTATCTATCATCCATCCATCCATCATCCGTCCTCCATCCATCCTTCCATCCATTCATTCATCCATCCTTCCATCCATCTGTCCATCCATCATCCATTCTTCCATCCATCCATCCATCAATAACCCCAGATATATCAACAAACTGTTCAGTAACAGCTTAGACTTCCTGACCACACATCGTCCTATGTGCTCAACAAACACAACTTTAGTAGACACAAACTGTAACTAAGAGAAAACATATACATTTTATTATTTACTTTCAGAAAGTAAAATACAAGCAGAATAATTCAAATAAAATAATAAAGTCTACACAGTCAAATTTCTAGTTTACATTTGGGACAGTGTGTCTTCACACAGTTGGTCGGCAGAATTATGTCCTTTAATAACGTTTAGCTGCCAGCAGGTGAACAGACCAAATATATGAATGCATAAATA
>OMNV01001845.1:11135-60010 GCA_900303265.1 Brotula barbata
CCTCCTCCACATCAGAAACATAAACCTGTGGGGAGGAGGACACAGGGAGGTGTAAGGACGTTACATGCATTTAGCGTCCCACTGAGATCTTTTGTCTGGGGGCTTGCAGGCAGCTTGGGCTCAGTGGCCCCATTTGTGCCATATGCCACCAGAGGCCTGGCTGTCACATCAGATGAGGACCTCTGCGTGATAGCATAACTGACTGTGCAGCTTTCAAGTGCACATTCAGAGCCCGTGCACACCATTCACGCCTTTTTTAAATGGCTAGCTGCTATCATAGATGTTAATAACTTAACCATAATATTGTCTGCATAAAACACAAAACTGATCAAATATTATCAATCAAATATCAATTTATAAAATGTGCTGACAAAATTGGAACTACTTATTAAAATAACATGTTTCATTGTTTGACATTTTTTTACTATCATCAACAGCCGTGTGTCAGTAACTCTCTGTATCTTACTACTACGCTGAAGATTTTCCATTGATCAGACGAAGTATCATGGTCTGTCTCATGAATTAAAGCGTAAACCAATAAAACATCAGAGAAACATGCAGGCTGATAAGCAAACAAGGGGGAGATTTTATTGTCAATTGCAGTCACATTATTTGCCAACTATACCGAATACGTGAACTGGAATGAAAGAATGAATTCATTCGAGTATTTAGAAACACAAAAATGCACGTAAATACAATTCAGTATGCTTGAATACAACATTAACATTATGGATGCACATTCTGAAATACAACCTAAAGCACATTTTATGATCATTTACAAAGTAGCGACAGTGAAGGGTTTCAAGTTGCGAAGAAGAGCTGAATAATAAGCTACGGACTCAAATAGATAATGATTAATAAGAATACAGTTTTGATTCTTACGAGCTGCATTTTTTTTCTGCATAGCTAAGCTAGGTAGCCTAGCCTTAAACATAAAATCACCAAGAATGTGGTATGTGATCAGTTAGCGACTTAGAAACAGATATCAGATTTAAAAAAAAAAATGTAACCTTTTTTCCGCTGATAAACGTTGCAATTTATCGCGTATATCATGAGCTTATCTGGCCTGTATCTCGTACTCAGACCAAAGGCATGCTAGAAGCTAGCTAGCTAATCACTGAGCTTCATAGCGATTTTCACAGCAAGTTAAATTTGTTAGATGAATTGTCCTTTACAGTTATGCCTTTTCTCTGGCATTACACATATAGTTTATGATTCACTTCCAATAGTTGAAGGCTGATTTAATCACGAGTGAATGAGTATTCAGCCGGTACTACTCGGACCAAGATGTCGCTAGCCTAAGCTAATATTTAATATGGGAGCAGACACAAACATGCTAATGTCGGTACATCTAGCAGCTGCAGCGCAGACTTCGGCATTTTCGACGTGATATCGTACATAAATGATAATGTTGATGTGCGACGATAGCATTAAATGAAAGTAACAGTAGTTTGGTGTTTCTGGTTCGAGGTAAATTCGCCGCCGACCAAATATTCGCCGCTACGCTAACGAGCTAGCATATCAACGACTCGTTAGCCCCGAATTCGGTTGCCGGGTGGGGAATCCAAACGGGCGTGAGGTGAACTGAAGAGTGTCGCGGTTTGATGCAAAAAGAGCACTATTTTGTAAACCACACGCAAGGACACGCACTTTCCCGCTGTTTAGTGTCAATTCCTCAAAATGGGGTCTTGCTAACATACGTCTCCGCCATTTTGTGACAGGTTTTTCATTGAGCAAAGGGGTACGTGTAATGGTTGAATGTAACCCCATCAAGAAGATATCCGCTTGGCAGTTAGAGGGAAAAGGGATCAGGAGTAATTTCCAAGCATCCCATGAGATAAAAGTCGTTTTGAAGTGGTCAGCAAGGGGCAGGGGCAGTTTACAACCAAGTCAACGGTGACAAATAACTGTTAAGGAAACATCAACAATACAATTTAGTAACATTATGTGAAACATTACACATTTGAGAAACAGACATAAATCCGTGCTTAAATAGAAAATGGTGACAGTTTGTAAGTTTAAAATGATGCACTGCGGTGGCACAGTGTAATAAAGCTCAATTAAGTTCAATACGAAACCTTAAAAATAGAAGAAGCGTGTTTTTTTTAGATCGATTGTCAGATTAAAAGCTTTGCCACGTTCCTCATTTATGTAAAAAAAATGCGACGTCCTATAATGAGGCAAAATTATTGACTGGCACTGATAACTATCATATCTTGATATCAGTCTCACAATAATTAGTAAAGGATTTGTCCCATATACATGAAAAGCTGTCATACATACAAGATCCCACGCTGATACAATTTTGCGTGAATCTTAATGAATCGCTATTAATCTATGAAAGCAGTAAACCAAGTTAATAAGCCAATTCTGTCATGATAATTGCGCAGTTGAAATATTGCCAGTCCGTAAAGGTAAATTAAATAGATAAGCAAAAGTAATTATATTTTCTGATAAGTACATTAATCTGAATGAAGATCAAGATTAGTGGTAAATAAAAGTAAATGTAAAACAGGTCTTAAATAACGAACAAGATGGAGGAGGCAAATATATGTTGTGTTTTCATTGAAAGTTGAAGTTTCATTTGAAATGTAAGTAAAAAACAATGAGCACTTGTTTTTAAATTCCATTACATTCTACTTGTGTGGCAGTATGTCAGTAAGCCATATAGTTTTATACAGTGTTGGCCATGTATGAATCAATACCTCACACTTTTGTTATGATATATGTAGAATTAGAGCAAATTATGACTAAGATGGATGTTTTATGCATATGAAAGGTTTCCACCTTCACTTAACAGTCGGAGCAATGTTACTCAATATTGACAGTATTAAGGCTTGTTATTTCGGCCTGGAAAAAATATATATTTGGGTGTGTTGCCCTTCGTTTCACTGCTGATCGGGATGACATGGGGACTATGTTAATTAGAGTGATCCCCTTCCCCCCACGGGGCATTTTCATACAGTCTGGCGCGTTTTCAAAAAGGGCAGACGAGTTGTCAGACGGTCCCTAAAAAAGAAAACAGTCTCTATTGTTCCAGCAAACGGCTCTGCTCTGGACGGTGCAGTTCCGCCCATGGACGCAGAGGGCGCTGCACGCATGGCAGGCCGGGCTCCGCGGCCTTCACATCTTTTTGTCTGAGAACTGGATCCCTCTGCCGCTCTACAGTGTGTGCGATAGCCTTGGAGCTGCGTCCGTACCACACTGTCAAACCACTCCAAACGAATACAACCGCGACCAAAAGCATTAATTCAACACATTCTGCCATGGCGCTTCTAATCTGCCGGTAAATCGGTCGTATTTGGGACTGTTCGCTGGAACTTAGTCCGGGGTTGAATCGGGCTTGCTTTCTGTGTGCATCAGTCTTTATTAGCGAGCTGCCGCTCTTCTTGCTATCAGCTATTTCTTTAACTTTTTAAACACTCAGCTTCGCGAATGACTGAGCGCCGGCGGAGTATGGGATCCTTGGTGTCTTAAGAAGCGACTGAAGTGGGGTTTAAACCGTTTTTGCATGCAAAAACAATGGCAAATTCGACGGGGAAAAATCTACCAGATCAGCGAAGGAAAGGACAGGCTTTCCTGGACGAGCTGCGGCAATTTCACCAAAGCAGAGGGTGAGAATGGGGCGTCTTTATCTCCAAGAAATATAACTTTAAATATTAATTGCATGTGAGTGAGAGCGACACTGAACAGTAATCTAAACCCATCTGCCTTAATTTATTGTGTTATTTCCACAGATCGCCGTTTAAGAAGATTCCTATCGTGGGTGGGAAAGAGCTGGATCTGAATGCTCTCTATATCAGAGTCGTCGCTTTAGGTGGATTCGCTAAGGTGAGTGGGAACTAAAAGTGGATATTTCTGCACACTCTGCTGTCTGTGGACTCCTCATTGGACCACTCTGCAACTCCGTTTGGATACTCCGGGACAAGTGTAAGCGTCCAGGAAAGCGTTAGTAGTCGGTGTTGGCCTTATGCTAGTTTGCCATGTATCTCTATGCAATGTGGTGGCTTGTGTTGTTGTGTGGTTTGAATCGAGACTCCGACCGCTCGGAGTCAGAGTGCAGTTGGAGCGACTCAAAATTAGCGGGCACGTTTAACATCGATTATCGGCACGGAGCCCGGCCTCGGAAAACGCCGCTGAAGACGGAGCGTTTCGCCCGGTCTTTCGCCGGTAGTTTCCACCCAGGGGAACCTCCAATTTTCTTTCTCGCCATAGCCATCTTTCTTCGGCTTCATGGCTGATCACAAAATGTAGGCCTCACAGGCCCATATAGTGAATACAGTGAATGGTATCAAAAAATGACTCCCAAACAGAGACGGCTCGCCGCTAGCCAAAGCGTTTGGGTTTAATGGAGGTAATTAGTTGGGTGAAGTTGGGCCTCGTCGGATTTTCGCACAAAGACGGAAAAGTCAAGTTAGCCTGTTAGCTAGACTGCTAACTAGCCACAACAGTAACGATAGTAGTCAGGAGAGAACTAGACAGTAGTACTTAGTGGTGACATTTGTAAATACGCTCGAATGATAAACATTGTGAGCTACTACGCAATTATATCATTTAAGCTATTAGATCATTTTACATTTTCAGGACTTTCTTGACATTTTTAGTTGTTAGAAAAAGTTAGTGATTAGTGATTCTGATATTGCTTCATTGTGGGGGACCTGTAGCGTACCAGATGGTTGCTATAAAACGGCTCTTTTTTGCCGTTGCTTGTATTTCATCCTCTAATAAACTGATATCTCTTCCAGGTCTCTGACAAAAACCAATGGTCTGAACTTGGAGAAGAGTTTCACTTCCCAAGGAGTTGTTCCAATGCTGCATTTGCTTTAAAACAGTACTACCTGAGGTAAGTGGCATGGCCATGCAGCTATGTTCTCTCACGAGCAGCATGTGGGAAGTGTTTACAAATGCAGCCAGCAGCTCACAGGCTCTCCTCCCCACTCTGCTAGGAAGCAGCACAAATATAGCGTTTTGATAGTCAAGGGGACATTGATATGTGTAGTTTTGTCATGACATTGCACGTATTTACATAGTTTACAGAACAGAATACTCTGGATAGAATTTTAGGCTGAAAATATGTTGCTAAATGTGATGTGTATTTTGTTTAGTCTTGAACAAACTTGAGTTGCTTTTGTCCGGAATTGCCCCTGACTGTAAACTACTGATTTGTTTTCTGATCTTTTCTGAAAGTGGTTTAGTCAGAGGTTCTTGGGGTCAATATAGCACTTCTGATTGAGCAGTCTAGTATCCAATCTAAAGTCTTAACCGTCAGCTGTTGTCACTGGGAGTCTGGCATAAAGGCAGCTCTCCCCAACAGCTGGCATTTGTGGTTTTGGTGTTGCTGTCTTCTCTGTACTTCCTAACATCCATGCAACAATATTTCCCTCCAGTAGCACCTGTCTGATTACACCTCTGGTAGCTGGGAAACACTCATTGTCTCTCTTGCATACTTGAGGGGCAACTAAGGTTGACTATATCTGCATTTTCACAAGGGTGTTTTTTGTGTGGAAGATTTGTAGCTTGTAAAAAAATATCTTCTCAAATGATCCCCAAATCTTAATGCAGAGGTGTTCCCTCGTAGCGTTTCTTCAGTGATATGAGTTTCAGAATTGACTGTTCCTCTATTCTATAGCTTCTGCACATGGATGAATGGGTTATAGAAGTGTCAATTGGTGGTATGGCTTGCTTGTCTGGTGTAAATAGCTGTGACGTGAGAGTGTTGGACTTCTCTGATCTGATTTATGTGGGACTGTATCTTTCAAGGCTCTCCAAAACATTGTCATGCTGAAATCTGTTTTGTAGTCTTAGTCTTCGTATTTAAGTCTACTTGAATTACCTGTCACAGAGTCAACTGATCTGTTTAGTTGAGCTTTGAAAAATTGAGACACGATTAAGCCATGTGAAAGTGTTCATGAATAGCCTGCTTTTCCTTAAGTGCTATCTGTACTACATACCACAAGATGAAGTACAATAATATTTAAGTTTATAATGATAAGCAACAGGATTGACCAGTGTTCAGCTCTGAAGGCACTGTGGTAATTATCTGTAAAATGTTTTGAGACCCGGAGTGAGAGTTGGAGCAAAGGAAACCTGACATCTGAGTAGACCAACATGCTAATTATTATGCTTATGTCATGGCAGCCGTTTGAGGAGCTTTGTAAAGTTTATCTAAAGCAGCTCAGTGTGGTGCATGTCAAAGGCAGCAGGCAGGTAGATTTGTCTTTCCCCAACTAAGGCTGCTACCCTCACCTTTCTCACTTAACTTTCTGATGATATAGTGTGTGCACTACACAAATAGGTGCACATACAGAAATGAACCGTTTACGCATTTTGCGAATTTTGAGAGGCAAAGCTGGCTAGTGAGGAGGGATTTCTCACTTTGCTCACATTTGTGTAGGACCTTGGCCAAGTCAGCTGGAGAACTGACCCCCTGGAGCTCGTATGCTATAGTAGTGTAGATGTTTGTCAGTGATAAATGTAAATGGCAAATGTTAATCTCACCGAGCTGCTTGAAAGACTACCTTGATCATTGTTTTGGATTCAGAAGCTTTATTGTGAAAATACAAGATCACAAAATGTCATTCTTAGTGTTTTGTGTTGAAAAGATATTTTCACACCAATGTCAGATAGGTGATATACTGTGATTTGGCTTTCATCAAGTCCAGTGCTGATCTTGCTTGATAGAGTAGTGACCATTGGTTCAGTGCTTTTCATTTCCAAAGTCAAATATTCCTTCTTTGTCAAGAATCACAGTGTTCTAATAGGCTACACTCCACTTTTGGCATTTAGCTGGTGCTTGTTCTCCTGTGTGAATTAGAATGTGTTAACAAGTAGGAGTGAAGGACACTGCTCTATTGCAGGGATGTCTTTTCCACTACTGGGGGTGTAGTCTGACCACTCTGTCACCCTGTTGCTCTGTCTGAGTGAAAAGGATGGTCATGATGAAGCCCTGGTCAGCACATCCTACTCAGTGCAATGCAATAAGCAGTGCTGAAGTCCAATGCCAGCTCCTGCTGCTGTCCGTTTGATATTTGAATGTCACACAGTAATAACTGAGAGATGCTTGCCAGAAACATTTTCCAGCTCATTTTCAACTTGTTGAAGTGCTGCTTTGACATCAGTCCTACCAATGGTGCTGATTTTATTTCATCTATGGGGGCGGAAAGGTTCCCTCCGCGGATCAAAGCATTGGCATTGAATAGCACTCGCACACTAAGGGCATAGTTGCGCAAGAATTGTAACTGTGTTATCGCCTTGCTTCATTAGCGAGATTGAAGCAAAAGATACCATTTTAAATCAGAAGGTTTTCAAGAGTGGGAGTGAGAGAATTATTGATCAAGGTGACATGGAGTGAGACGTTGCCTAGCTGAACAGAGGATAAAAGGGCAAGCGTTGAAACTAAATCTTAAAAATTGCTGTCCAAATACCTTGATAGGTCTCCCACGGGCCACAGGAATGCTTGAAAGTTTGAGGATGTCAGACATTTGACCATCAGCTTTCATTTTACTGATAAGTCAAAACTGAGGCAACCTATGTTTTCGACCATTGTTAGGTTACACCAAGCTTGTTCACATTGATCAAGACCTTCTAGAAATCACTCAAAAGTTATGTATTTGTTTTGGTGGCATGGGAACCTGCCGTAAATTAATGATAGATGATGAAAGATGCAACTGAGCGGCTTTGAACTTAGAACAAGTCATGTTGTTCAATTATTTAAGTGAGCCCGCTACTGGTAGAAAACCCTTTATTATGATAATGATTTTATAGTACATATGTTTCTCCTTTATGCATGTGTGCACTAAAGAGTTCCTAAAGGCTTCTTGTATGTGACCTGTGACTCACTTAGATTTGGTTGATTTTTCATTCCATACTACGTCAAATGTCCCTGGTTTTTGGTCCCGTTAGTGGTTTCATGTGATTTGAATGTGGGCTTGCTCTATGCATTCACCCCTCAAGGGTGAACCGAGTCATTGAAAAGTGAATGAAAGAGGTTCTTTGATAATTAGAAATTGTTTTAGCCCTGCCAAAATTATTTTAATGAAGTTTATTGTAGACAGAGGCCATGTCAGGTGACAGCTACACTGGTTCAATCTTTGGTTGCCCTCCATTACATTCCCTTTGGGGGAAATTAGGCCCAAGAGATGCTGATGTCTAAGAACTACTCACTTAATCATCCGATTAAGCTGATCGAAATCGTTGCTGCATAGGTTTCTGTCATGTCATAAGGCATTTGTTTTTGAAGAGCACTTCTCACCGAATGAAAGTTGTAATGTGCACCTGGGTAGTAGAAATATAATAATATTCTGTAGTAAGTTACGGCTGATCACACTTCACTAACTGTCCAGAATGATTGCAGAAAACCAGCACTTTACAGTACCACGTTCTGCTGAATCAGCCACCATTGAGCGTTCTTTGATTTGACTTGAGCAAGCTGCTGCAAAAAATGATTAATACACCTTACACATTTTCATTTGTTATCCTACTTGTTGTAAGAGTTATTCCCTTGTGAATTAACTGTCAAATGTATGCCTCCATGTCAACAACCCCACACAGTGTCCTTTCTCAGAGGTTGAGAAACTCTTTAAGTTCAGCATTCAGAAAAATGGAATATTAAAATCCTACCACATTATGCACAGCAGCATGTTAGATCATCTGCCAGGCTCCTGCGTGGTACAAAGTCATTACTTTTTCTAATTTGATTAGGCCATGATTAAACTAGATGCCTTATCTGCTACTGACAGAGTTTGTGATTATTGATTTTAAAGACATAACACGCACACACAATATTAATTGTGTAGAAGTGTTGGGTGTGTTGTTAAGACCCAATTTGTTATTGCCCAATCCAAACAGAACCATTCTTTTGTGGTCAGTCATTTTTAATTTTCACACCATATTTACGGATTGTTTCGGTTACATCATGATTTTGGATTTTATTCTAGTAACTGCCTACACTGGTTGTCTCCCGCTTGTCTGAAACATCTGGTCAAAGTGGTCTTTGATCTGCCTTGCATCATCTGTGTTTTTTATTCCCCCCCTCTCATCTGAGCCTCTGCTTCGACTGTACATGCTCTGAGGACTGCCAGGTCTGGATCAACATGGGACCGCTGTATCTACGTGTATGTGTGTGGGTGCGCACATTTTTTTTTTGTATACATCACAATAAGAGACCGTTAACTGAAATGAGAGCAGGAGAGAAAAACGAGCAATGATAACATCAGAAAGACTGTTTTTGGCCTGTCTGTAATTTGACTTGCCCTGCAGCAGTGGTGGCCACCACTGATAGCCTAATCTCCCTCTCTGTCTCCATGCTAACCAGCAGACACTACACTCTGGCAGGATCAGTTTTAGCACTATATTAACTGGTTGATGTGGTTGAAATGCTATCTCTGGGTCGTGTTCTTTGTTGTTAGCTTAGTTGGGCCTTTTATAGGCTTTAATTGCCAAGTGTACTCTGTAAGGATCCTACTCCTTGGATTTGAGCTTCACATTTAAAGCCAGTGCTTTGGTTGAGCAGTGGCAGGAGTAGATTGCCGTTTTGCTCTGAGAGGTAATCCACACCAACATGGGGCAAACGTGAAAACTCTACACACACAGAAATTAACTAGTTTGGTTACTGTGGTGGGCGGTGTCAATATACAATCACAATCTGTTATGCTATTTTCTGAAACCCCAGTGCATCCTGCAAGTCCCGCAACTAATTCACAACACAGTTTACGAAGGAAATTGTGAAACTGTCAAAACATAAACAGCCGTTGCACCTGGAAGTTCTGAGGAAGCGACGCGTCAAGGTGACCAGCTGTGAATCATTTGAAACTGTTCCTAAAAGACAAGGATAAACTTTTCAGAGATAAGGAAACTGCCACGGTGGAGGACAATATTGGTTTAGAAAAAAAACCCTCCCCAGTACATGAGTGCATTTGTATGAAAAGAAAGAGCAAGCACTGGCCCTCAAAGAAACTTGGTTCCCCAGACAGTCCGCTAGGATTGGCGGAGGGCGGTATCACCACTGTTTGTAGGAGCTCTACCTTCAGAATTGCCGTGCTACGAGACACCAGGCTGGTTGTTATGTTAACAATGGTTGGAGTTGAGTGTTTAATTTTCTTTGCTGGACTTTCCATGTGCAGGGTTTGACATTCACATAAACTGCACAGATTAAATAACGGCATCTTTTACAGTTGTTACTATTTGTCAAGACACAGTGTCAGTATGCGGGTACACGTATTGAGCGCTCTTCAGCTGCTTACAGTTTATAGGTTGTACAAAATGGTGATACTGTGCACTTCAAAATTATTGGTTAACTACTTTAGGTTTGACTGCATTTTATCATTTTGCTCTGCCATTAATCAGTGATTATATGACCTTCACCTTGTGTTTGACAACCACCCCTATTTAAATCCCAGACATCATTTCTCAGAGGAAATTGACAGTGGGTGTGTTTGCATGTCTGTGTCCATGTCCAGTAGGGGGCAACAGACATCCACACTCAGTCACACTGAGGGCATTTGGGCAGCCATGCAGCTGTAATTAAAGCCAGGAGCACCCACACTTGTCATCCTGGTGACTTCAAATACCACAAATGTCATGAGACTGGCGGTTAACACTTGCGTGTTTTTTTAACGTGTGCTTCTGGTCAGCGTTCCACTCTGTGCACTTGCACCAATGAGGGAGAAAAATAGACTGTGTAGATGATATGATATGATATGATGTTATGTCATGGTATGATGTTAATGGTGATTATACACGTGCACTTCTCTAAAAGGTAGCAGTAAAACAATGAAAGCCTGGCAGTTTCTGTTAGTTGCATCTTGCGTGCTACATGGCAGGAGGGGATTGATGTTCCTCATGTATGAAAAAGGGAAGTGCAGACACGAGCAGCTGCAGTACCCCCCCACCGCCCTCCCCCATTCCCCTGCCCGTGCCTCCACCCGTCTTTACTCACAGCATTTTCTGCCCGTGCTCAGACAGCGGCTGATGACGCTGCTGGCAGGACTGGGGCCTATCTCTCCTCTCTCTCCTCTTTCCATACAAATGAAGGCTGAGTGTATTTATAGCCCGACGTGTCACCCAGCAGCCAGCGGACGGGGGATTACCTTGGCCACGATGAAAAAGCAGGGCCTCATTGAGAAACAGGCACTAGCCTGGTTGGTGACTCACACCCGTGCAGGCAGGGTTCACCACACTATCACTGCTGAGGTATTTTGCTAAGTGTGAAAGCGCATGTGTTTTTATATTTGTCTGGCAGGGTTCTCTGCATTATTATGGGAGGTTTATCAGATCCAAGAATGCCTGAGCCAGTACTCGCTTGCTCATGGAGAATACTTGACCCGAGTGGTGTCAGATAAAGCAAACGTTAAAGAACCCGAGAGGAGTGATGCATTTACAATTAAAGATATACGGCCTGCACATGCATGTTGGCACAGTTGTTAGGGTTTGCCATTCCTGTTGTTTCTATGGAAGGCTTGGTCCACTGTTGCGATGGTGTTGTTATTGCAAAGCATCCTTGAACATGAGTTCTTGTTTAGGATGGTCTTTTGGCCTGTCAGATGTAACATCAAATGCATCTGGGCAGTTTAAGAACCTGTGTTTTTAAAGCAAAAGGTAAAAGGAATTAATCTTTTTGCATTCCTTCACAGATATGTTAAAACTTGTTAAACACTTTGGTTAAATACCCAGTTAAAGTTCAATTCATATTATGTAATGGTACTTCTAGGACAGTTTTAGAAAACACAATGTAATGGGTTACTAAATGTTTTTCCAATAACTTTATATTTCTACTTGTAAGAGTGGTGGTGGGTAGTCAAATGACTACGACGTCTTAGCTAATTGTGTTCAACGTGCTAAAAACAAACCCCGTGCACTATAATGATGAAGCAGCATGGCTTAAATGTTTGGCAATAAATGAACATGAGAAAAGTTATACTTTCTTGTAGATGGCGCCACCA
Source organism: Brotula barbata (assembly GCA_900303265.1). Classification (NCBI taxonomy): domain Eukaryota; kingdom Metazoa; phylum Chordata; class Actinopteri; order Ophidiiformes; family Ophidiidae; genus Brotula; species Brotula barbata. The sequence continues at coordinate 23,075 of OMNV01001845.1, forward strand.
TATGGGCATTTATTGACCCCTGCCCTGTGCAGCATATAGGCAGAATTAATCTATTCTCATAGTTTGAAAATCAATGTACCAGTAGAAGACATACCCATTTACACCTAATTTAATTATTGCTGTGGCATAGAGTTTATTCTGAGTTCTTTTTATTTTTTTTTAACAGTTTTTAACCCCCATATTGTAACTGTCGTGTGATGATATGATGAATATTTGTGTAGTGATAAGTAGGCCAGAGTATTGAAATATGAGCAGCATGTTATTTAGACTGCAGAATTTTCTGACATTTCACATCTCACCGGTGTGTGTATGCGTGCGTGTATGGCCTTTTGTTGGTCATATTACTGCCTGAAATTGTGAATATGTTGCAATGACAGGTATCAGTCCTCTCTCATGTTGTGTAGCCGCCACTGTAGAGGGCTCATGCTTCAATTTATTCTTCAGCCTTTCTAGGCACCTGTGCATTTGTACTTGCCACATGCATTGCTGCTGCTGATTCTTGTTTGATAAAATTTCTCACACTGGATATGAATATAGCTGTCCGTGGTCACTTTTCAGGAAACACTTTTGGTCTCTGTGAATTAAAAGCTTTGAAGGCTTTTTGACTAGCTGTACATATGCCATATTGACAATGTATCGAGGGCCAACCTGTGTAAGATATCTGACATTTTCTATTGGTGCATCTTTGAAACTTAAATCCAGTATCCTGGAAAGAAAAGTGTTTTTGAAAGACACGTTCAGCCTGATTAAGCCACGAAAGTGTTACTCATCACTTATAAATGGGCAGTAACTTTTCACTGTTATTCACAGTGTCGGATATATCTTACCTGGGAGTCCATTTGGCCTGAGGCCACCAGAATAGAGACTTTGTATTATGGCTTAGCGATAATGCTAAACATAGAGCAGTAGGCATTGTTTTCTTTGTTTTATGGGGCTTGATTGCAGACAGAGGCGACATTGATGGAAGTGGTAATCAAATGTAACAAAGGACCCCGACCAGAAACGATCCAGAGATGTTGCGCCTGCAAATAGTCACACCTCTTGACCGCAGGGCCACCAGATACTATCGATCATTAGTTTTAGCTGAAACATATTTTCTTGCTTTTGTGATTGTTTGTTTCAGCATTGAACTGAATGGAGAGGTTAGAAATACACGGCCGCCTTGCATAAGAAGAATGCAGTTGCTGTTGTAGAACTGTTGCTTAATATATCTGCTACCATGGCAGCATTATCGGCTACCAAAGACATAAGAAATGCATAATAAACCCAAGAACAAAGGTTAACCATCTACAAACATGCTTCAGTGACCAGCATGTGGAGCTTTGACACTCTTCCGTTTGAGGTCAATGTGCTGCAAGAGAAGGAGCCTTTGGAGTTTGTCACAGAGCAAACTCCATGTGGATTAAAGGGAACTGTTCACTTTGTAGTCACCTCCTGATTGTTAGTGTTAAGTAGGTAGGAGCTGTTCTCTCTGAGATTTTCTTTAAGATTTGCTGAAGAAGAAGGCGTTACTGAAAATTACTCTGCAGAAAATGCGCCTGCATTCAGTGAAATCATAAGTCCAGGGTGGTTGGGAAGAAATTGGAGCGCAAATTCAGCGCAGAAGTCACAATAAACAACTCCTGGCATACTGACTGTGTTTGATTCTCCTCCCCAGATACTTGGAGAAATATGAGAAAGTCCACCACTTTGGCGAGGATGATGAGGAGGTGCAGCCGGGGAATCCCAAAGCCTCTCTTCCAATCGGCGCAATCCCCTGCTCCTATAACTACCAGCAACACGTTGTGTCAGGTAGGCACAGACTCGCTCGCTTTTCGCACACACCGATCTTATTAATCACAAGCTGTCTCCTGAGTTCATTGGGCTCGCTCTCTCACTTAGGTCATCACTGCTCTGTCTGTGCTTCTGTCTCGGCCAATTTTGTGTTGTTCCTTTCCGCTCTCTGTCTCGCTTGATTTCTCCTTTTCTCTCTGCACCTCGTTCTACCTCTCCACCTCTTTCCGTTTGCCCCATGGCCAGCTCAAACAATTAATCATCACGCTGATGTGACTATAGCAAAGCTTCGCTTCATAAGATCTGTGTGTGAGACGCACGTGGAAATCGCTCAGCCCACAGTCCAAGAATATGTTCAGAGAATTTCCCTGACAGCTTCTGTTAGGGTGATTTTCGTGGTTGGTTTAGGTTACTGCGTTGGAAAAAAATGATGAGGACGGAAATTTGATGTGTTCTTCCCCTTTCTAGAAAATCCATTAAGAACATGTTAGATTTGCATCTGTTGTAGTTGGTTGACCCCTGTGTTACACCTTTTAGACCGCAACCACTCTGTCAGCATTTGATGATTTCGTTTCCGAAACAAACATAACGGAAATAATCATACAGCAATTCCTTTCAGAAGCATCTTTAATTGTCCACATGGAAATAAATGTATCCTTATACATCGAGTTCTTAATCCTCAATCTTTCTTTAAAAAAAGATAAAAATTTTCAACAGTATTTTTGTTGTAGGCGTCATTTGACTCACTCTTACAGGCTCCAACTGACGTTCCACACACGTAGTCACGAGAAGAAAAAACAAACTAAGGATTACCAAGAAGGATTAGAACACTTGCAGGAAGCATATCATGTGTGACGACCGCAGTAAAAACGACGAAATTCTGCTCTGTGTTTAGATAGGTACTTTATTAATCCCAAAGGAAATTCAAGGCATCCTGCAGCTGATAACAACAACAAAACACCAACAACAATAACAAAAATAATGGTAGATACACTACACATATCAGATGTGTATACTCATGAAAGTGGCAGACCTGAGAATGTCTACCACCTTTCTATTTGCATTTTTACGGTTCACAGCAGATATTTGTCTGGTGCTGCATGTGATTTAAAACATCTATATTGGGTCACTTGTAGCTGATGATGTAAATATAGCACAGGACTCAATGAATGCATTTAAAGTAAAATCAACAAAGTATCAATTTAAAAGGTTGTGTGCAGGCCACTGACAACTATACAACCATGTGAAAATTGAGAATGCTTAAAGTAACATAAATTTCATGTATGAATATGGTTCATGAAATAATCTCTCAACAAACTTTTAATCTTGGTTCTGCAAAAAGACAGACATTTCTTTCCCTTTCCAGTTAATGTAGTTATGTTTGTAAGACCCACACATTTTTGGTCATATCTCATGATGCATGTTCTGACACCAACAATTGAATATCCCGCCCACTTCCTTATCATGGCATTTGATCAGTTATCACCCAATATTATTATTACAGGAATATTTTATTAGTGGAAGGGAGGATTTGTTTCTTCAAAGTTTTTTTTCTTACATTTATTGCTTTTAAAATACAGTGACACATTTACTTAAAGCGTTTGTGTGCGTGAAACAAGACCATCAAGCCCATATTTGCTGTAATTGCTCATACCTGTCATGACAGCAGTTATTTATGACAGCAGGAAGGCACTCGTTAGTTTTTCCTTCACCTTGGCTGTCCTGCCAATGCAGGGATTAAATCCCTCAACCATTTCAGGTTCACTGTTGTTCCCGTCAGGTCACAGCCTCCCAAGCTCACAGGTTTTCTCCTATCAGCTACAGATAACAAGCAATGTGTGGAGAATTTTGAAAAATGAAATACGGAATAAATGAGTTGCAAATTTTATTGATGAAAGGAAAATGTATTGCATTGAGCAGTGGGTATGTCACGGTGGGTATCATCAGGTTTATTTGGACAAGACACTCATTCTCTTGGCACATTTTATATACGCACCATAGAACTTCTGTTCAAGTCCAATCCAGTATAACAATCAATCAAATCAAGTGTTTTAAATGTCTTAAACATATTAAACAAATAAGCATAAATGGACATTGGTGCACTCCAAACATCAAGCTGTGTCATTGTATGTATCAATGAATCAGTGCAAGCAGTGTGTGAATCCTTTTCCTCATCTGGCATACTTCCTCCTCTAAGTCTACTAAACAATGAGTCCTGCATATTCAGCAGTGAATGAAATCGAAATAATTCTTTCTGTGATTTTACTATTTTTGCCTAAATCAAAGTACAGACAGAAATCTGGAGAGTAGTGTACATTCACATAGACAAAAATGTCAAAATATACACTGTATAGAGTTCCGCTCACTGAATGGCCTCTAGTTATTCATCATACACCAAGTGTGGCAGATTTTAAAGACAAACTTATCGCACCCCAGTGCCAAATTTCTGTATAAAAAGAACCCATCAAAGTAGAGAGAGTGGAAAATCATGTATGTTGGCCACCCTGTTCTTGTCATAAAGATTTTAGTTGTAAGCAATTTTTTGAACGAAGCTGTTGCTGCCATTAGTAGCAACTCTGCTGAATTACATTTGACCGCTCAAGCCCTTTCAGCAAGGAAATCAGATTCACTCAGCCCGATCACTCCAAGTGTTGTGATTAGTTTCCAGAAGCAGCAGTCAACAAAAACCGAGATATGCACTGCGTAGAAAAATTGCACCTGTGCTGAAAATGACTGACAGGAGAAAATCTAAATAAATGACTTTTACTTCTTAAAGATGCACAAAAACCTGTGTATGACAGCACTTTCAGCTGGATCTAATGTAATTCAGAGCTACTGGATAATAATGTTCAAGTCAGCAAAGGGCTCCAGTATTTAGGATTAGAAGTCTTAATTGCTGAAAGCCCAAAGTTGCGATAGTGAGAGTCAGATTAAAAGTTACAGAACATTTGTGGCATTCAGTCAGAGGAGACGCAGCTCATCAAACTAATTAGAAGTAAATAAACGACTCATTTGACTTTCTTAAACTCCGCTTGAGCTAATTTAGTCTGCAGATGCAACAGGTACTGCACTACATTGAGCATGCGCAGCCTTCTTCTTAATATAAACATTGTTGCTTTAAAACCCAAACTTGTGTGTTGTCTGGCTTCATTTGTCCTGTGAAGGTCACTGCAACAGGGAGAATCAACAAGGTTATATGAATGACCACTTTTATTGTATGTATTATGAGTTGTACCTGTGGTGGTCTTGTGGTTAATAAGGATGGGAGACTTCTTTCAAGGGTTTTTTTTGTCAGGGTTTCTACCGTTAGTTTCTTAAAGTCAGCTAAAGGTAAAGAAAGAAAAATCCAGCCTGGCTGTGATTCCTAATTGTGGAAAATCAGTGCTAATCCCGCCATGTCTTTATTTCCAGACTATCTCCGCCAAAGCTATGGACTGTCAACAGATTTCGTTCCACCGTGCGACTACCACAAACTGGTGCAGTCTCTCCTTTCGGGCCTACCCAATGAGGTGGACTTCGCCGTTAACGTTTGCACTCTGTTGTCCAACGAGGGCAAGCACTCCATGCAGCTGGACAAGGACCCCAAACTCGTCACGTTGCTGCTGGCCCACACAGGCGTCTTTGATGACTGTATGTCCCTGGCTTCATTCTCACTGATTTATTTACTTGAGATTGTAAAGGCAGAAGGAATTATGACCATTTTCTTTTACACCATTAAGTTATTTCCTGACTTTCCTCTTTGTTACTTAAGTGGAAGGAAGAGCAGAGTGGAGCTGCACATTTCTTCAGTCTATGCATTTAGATACATAAGAATGTAGCACGTCCACAGTGGCATTACTGATTTTCTTGCACTTGTAACTGCACACTCACATTATGGTAGTGCCTGGGGGTAAAAGACAATATTTCACTTACTTTCATCCCGCCCTGTTGTATGATCAAAGCTTCTTTTCCCCCTGTGCCTAAATATATTTTTCTTGGGGGTAGGACTTAGGGAAGACTAATAATAGTTGAGTTGAGACTCCTCCAGCTCCCTCTTACCATCCTTTTTGTATCTTTACAGCGCTTGGCACCTTCTCTGGGGTATTTGGGCTGGACTGGAAGGAAAAAACCTCACGGGACTTTGTCAGGGTAATACGATAAAGACTTGTGTGACTTGTGTGTTCTTCATGTTATTCTGTTCTGTTTCTATGTGTTAGGTGCAGTTGGGAATTGAAACCCTGTGCGACAAAGATTTCACTATAATGAGCCTGGACATCTGCCTCATGCTTTACAGCAGTATGTTTGGCAGAAAATAAAGCAATTGCTCTTCACCCGCAACCTCCGATTGTAGTATCCTCTAAGGCATCTTTAAAACAGACTGAAAGTCGATTCACTTTGGACACTCTATTTATAATGCGTCCAAAATGTAAAATAGTGAATCAGCAAATCACACAATGTGACATATGCTTGTCTTCAGTCATAACTGAGTGCTCTTGGCAGCTTTTCTTCCCTTAGTCAGAGGTCAGAGCTGAAGGCGGCAGCAATCCAATGTGTTAACAGTAACTCTATACATGTTATATATGGAAGGGACTTTATTCAAGTGCATATTTTTCTCTTGGTTTCTCATGAAGAAAAGCTGCAACAGGGCTTTGACTGTTTTCTTTTGTAATGATATTGTTTTATAATCATACTGCTTTTTGTCTGTTGAGAAACACTCTGGTTTGCAGAAACAGCATAGAAATCAGAATAGACCGTATACTTTCTGTGGTAGCAGGAGAGATTGATTAGCCACGATGTAACAGTGGTTACAGAGATTTGACCAATATAATCCTGTTAATGTGCTGACATAGCAATAATCTGAGCATTTGCTATTGTGGTTATCCGTATATGTCCAAATGCGATGAACATCTGTTTTTTTTCTCTAGTTCTGGAAAGAGGTGGTGGAGGATACAGAAGTCAGGGAGCTGATCTCGGACAAGAGCAGCTTAGCACAAGGTAAGCGTGAGGCAACACTCATGTATACAGTGTATTTATGCACTGATGGGTGTGAATGAAAATTGGGGTATGTGCTTAACATATTTTACCATGGTTTAGTCACAATCGTTAAGCATTTCAGTACCGTAACTCACTCATTTGAAGTGAAACCAAGGCTCATACAAAATATGTCAAGTAATGAGGGTACAGGAAAATATCACAAAATGAACACACATCATGGTACACTTTTTAGATGGTACGTCGGTTCAGGAATGCTGGCAGAGTCTTTTTCACCCACCACGGAACCTGGGCATCAGTGACATGGAGGCCCAGCGGGTGCTGCAGATTGCCGCCATCCTGCGAAATCTCTCCTTCGAGGAGGCCAACGTGAAGCTGCTGGCAGCCAACCGAACATGCCTGCGCTTCCTGTTGCTGTGCGCCCACTGTAACCTCATCTCCCTCCGACAGCTCGGACTTGACACGTTGGGAAACGTGGCTGCTGAGGTGGGTCCGGTGAAAGCTTAACCTGGGATTTTAAGTTTTGAACATTACTTGTTTTATTTTGAAGAATGTGGGGCAAATTTTAGAAATTGATTTGGAACTTGTTAAGTCATGATTAATGACTGTTCGGGGTGTAACGATAAAGCTATTGCATTGATGCATCGATTTAAATTCCAATGATCCAACTATATTGATATGTAAACAAAGTAATCCTTGTAGTGTGACTTGAATCGATCTAAAATCAGGTTGCAATGCAAAGAAGCAATTGTATCAATAATAAGCTGTTGCGCTGTGTATGACAAACGTTCGTTAAGTAGATGTACATTTCACACTTCTAATGGTAGAGAAAATGTCTATAGTTCTGAAAGGAGGATAGCTTATTCTGTCAGCGCTCTGATTCTGTAACTTGCATTCTATTACACATGCACAAGGTTTCAGAGAGAAGACGAGATGATAGTGGCTGATACTGGCCTGAGCCCTGCAACAGTTTTGATCACATACAGAGAAATATGTATTCGCACGTGTGCATGTCAGTTGTGCTGGTATCCTATCTGTACAAATCAGGAAAAGAGACACTGCATTATTGATCAGAATATAAGATGACTCATTTTGCAAAAATACGTACAACTTGGATTAAATTACATTGATTGGCCTTTTACTTGCAAGACTTTTATTGCACTTACAGTAAGTACGAGTGTAGTTGTTTACCTGGTTCACTGTCTATCCTCTGCTCTGTGGAGCTCCAGTGGCAGCACCACCCACGGTGTTTCAAACGAATATATACAAGATAATCTAGACACTCTGAAATAGTCAGAAATCTCCAGGTATGTTGCAATGTTTGGGATCCATTGGAGATTTGTCTGTGCCAAGTTGATCTTTAAATATATAACATCTGTGATTTATAAAATGGGATTCTTGAAATAAATTGGCTATGGATTTAGGTCAGTGACGTTGTAAAAGTGAACAGTCTGAGGAAGCTCCGTTTCTAAATGTAGGTTACTGTGACACAACAAACTGTCTTGTCTTTTACCTATGGTATATATTCCAAAACACTAAAACACCATCAGTCAATAACAGTCAAATCTCTTCCAGTGAAGTTTAATTCAATGCAAGTCCTGCCTGAACACTTTTTAATGCAAATAGGAGAGCATATGGCTGACCAAACAAGACTTTTGGCAAACCCACAGTAGGTGGTTAAGACTGCCAAAATATGGATACAGTAAAAACAACAAAAAAGTATAACATGAAAGTGTTTTCATGTTCTTACCTGAAACAGGTGGATAAGTAGGTGAGTGGCTAAAAATAAACTGGCAAGTGTGAAAATATTCCTACAGGCCTCTGCTAACTCTTCTACTAAATCTTACTGTGTTCTACAATAAGCACAGCTGATTAATGACAATGATCAGTTTCTCGTCAAAACCACTCCAAGTTTTTTTCTGCTCCATTGACAACTGGAAACCTATTTGCTGCTAGACATGTGTTGGTGTTAGTGACAGTCAAAGTGATATCTATATTCTGCTGCAGATATAAATATTAAATGAAACAATACCAATTGAGATTACGTGGGCTCTACCTTTGAAACCTAATTTTTGTAAAACAGAAGCTCTAAAGCCACAGTCTATGTGCTTCATTCAACCTTCATATCAAATGTATTGGTATGAGATGAATATAAATGAGTGCAGCTATTTTTAGAAAGTGTATGCATAAGGTCCCCGATACAATCAGTTAAGCCTTTGATGTCATTAATTGGATGGTTAGGTTCAGGTTCTTGAGTTATAATTTGTTAACACGAGTTACTTCCACAGCAGCACAGTTATTGTAAAAACAGTATAGGATTTTTAAACATTTTATTGATATTTGAACGTCACCACAAATCAGTTGGTCATCATGATGGATTTACTGTGATCTTGACCGATGCTTTCTTGTTTCCTTGGAGACTCAGAATGAGTTTATTATTGTCATCATTCATATCTGTGTCGTATTACTTTGAGCTTATTCCATTTTGGAAAAATTCTGTCTTAAGGCTGCAATTCAACCTAACAATCTGAACTGTTGGAGTTTAATCATTGAAAATTAAATAAAAACAAATCCACCCGATAGTGTATATATTTTTTAAACTTTTAAACTGAAATATTTCTGATGCTCTGAATCGTTATTTTAAAACATTTGAATTTATTCACCTTGGGGCCAGGGTTCTAGATCTCTAATAGTCAGTGATCCAGTCATCTCTGTTTTAATGTCTGTGCTACATTGTCAGTTTTCTTGTCCCCCTATAGTGTCAACAACTAATTATCAGGAAGACAGTCTAGTCTTTAAATCTAAATTCTCAATAATAAGTCTTCTGTTCAGATGTTCAGTTTAATTTTTAGATATATTCTATAGCATGTTGTATGCTTAGCCAGCTGTTTTCCTTCCTGCTGACCCAAAATGTCTGACTTTTTGCAGCTACAGCTGGATCCCGTTGACTTTCGGACAACCCATCTGATCTTTCACACGATTACCAAATGCCTGTTGTCCAGGGACAGGTTTCTCAAAATGAGAGGTAGGTCCACCTGGATATTGTTCAGGCATTTTAGAGACATTATAGGAAATAAGCATTCTTCAGTTTGTTCAGTGTAGCACAGCAGACTCATCTATTCTCAGAGTTTACCTGCATCAGTCCAAATGACTAATTTAGTGAATAAACTTGACATCGAGTATTTGAACTTGTGTGTGTGTGATTCTAGCTATGGAGATCCTTGGCAATCTCAGCAAGGCGGAAGACAATGGTGTGCTGATCTGCGAGTATGTGGACCAGGACTCGTACAGGGAGGTAACGATGCTCCTCACTCTGCCGGACCTAATGCTCCTGATGGCTGCCTTAGAGGTGCTGTACCTGCTGGCCCAACTAGGGGAGGTTCCCTGCAGCAGGATCGCCTCTGTTGACCACAGCATAGGTAAAAACATGGCTGTCGACTATGGCTCAGTATCTGTTCTCTGGTATAAATCACATGAAAATATTCTCTTGGCTGCATTATTGATTTGATGAGTCTGGTTGATTCTGTATCATAAAATGTGAAACCAGGCTCTGTAAAGTTTTGGAAACAGTAGTAGTGCCTATTTTCCTATACACTGGCTACCTTCAGTTTTGTGTTTTACTATTCAACTATACTTACTTTTTAATGTGTGTGAATGTTTTTTTTTCCTTTTCTGTCTCACTTTGGTCAGACTTGTTGGTGCGGTTAGTATCAGTAGACCTCCACACGTTTGGACCAGATGCTCTAACGGCAGTGCGGTTAATTGAGCACCAGGCTAATGCTGACCAGGCAGCCGAGGTTCGGCCGCAGCTGGTAGAGCAGGTTCCAGCACCCATACAGGGAGCACCAGCACCTGGTGAGTATCTATGGAACACCGCCACCGCTGTCTGTTTGTTATGCAGAACCTTTCCAACACAAAGATGGGAGTTCAATGGTCTTGAGAACAGACAAGACCAATCTGACAGAATTTTTTGCTCAAACAAGGAATTTCAGGCCCCACCCCTTTGATTTGAGAAAGGAGGCCAAGTGCGGGGGTAAAGTTGTAAGCCTCTTGTTGACTAAAAGCAAAAACAGCATTTCTGGGTAGTTAATATGCTTTTGAAAGTTAAATGAATTATTGCATTCCTCTAGCATTCTGGCAAACATCTTTCACTAAAATGTCAAATCTAAGAATTTTCCATTTGCCATCATCAACTTCTATTTTGGTGTGAAGAGATGAGGAGGATAAAAGATGAAGCAGATAAAAAAAAAAAAAAAAGCAGACTCCTGACAACACCACAAGCCTGTCAAATTAACCTGTCTAACCCCTGGTGGGAATTAAACCCTTGGAGTTGTCAATCCTGTGCTCTTCCAAATCTGCATCACTTTGCTATTGTAAAGTTATTAATTTGCTGACATCTAGTGGACGGCAGGAGTATCATCCAAAACTTAAGTTTGATGCAAAAAGTATGGAAATTAATTGTCTTCTCATCCATACATGATAAATTTTTGCGTTACCTTTTTTTAGTTGTTTTTGTACACATTTCTTTGCCTTGTCTCCTCAGTCACAAGGGCCCCAGTTCAGTCCAATCCTCCACCACCTGGTATCCTAGAACTGGATGGGGAGAAATTCACGCTGCAATGGTAAGATAGTCACATACTCAACAATTACACTCGCACACCCATTTGTCTTTGAATTGTTTTCCATCTCAGCTTGATCTCTTGATTTTAATTTTATACAAACCAATATATTGTTAATTATAATTTATCTAATGTCAAATTCTTTTCTACAAGAGACACAAGTGTTTTAAAAAAATATTTGTGTAACAAAGCTCATTCTGCATCATTTGTATGTTATAACTGTGGTTTGTGTTTCTCCAACAGGCTAAACGCACACTTTGAGGCAAACCCTGAAGGCTCTGTCTCTCGATCAGAGATGTACTCTGAGTACCTAGCCACATGCAGCAAAATGGGACGAAGCAACATCCTTAACTCCACTGGCTTCCTTAAATGTCTACGGTCAGTCCAGATGCATCAGTTTCATCAGACAATGATCCCCCCTCCCCCTCATCAAAACGTTATGAAATATTATTTACCTTTACAGAAAATGTAAGACACTGAAGTCTTTTAAACCATGCAAGTTGTGGCATGTAGAGTTTGTTTGCAAAACAACAACAGGAGGAAAAATACAAAACAGATAGAAAGGCATTAAGCCTGAGTATAAGTCCTTAGATGATGTGCAGGAACAGTACGTAGAAAAAACTGCCCAATCAACTCTCAGAGTTATTTCTCCATAATTGACATTATTACTACACGGTGTTATTCACTGTATTTTAATTGAAAAATATCAAACTTGGGCACACCGGTGACTCGGCTGGTTGAGCCCACGCCACGCACTGTAGTGGTGCAGGTTTTTGATTCCGACCTGCGCCCTTTGCTGCACCTCATCCTGTGTCTGCTGAACCTTTCATAATAAACCAAAATGCCCCCAAAATAATCTTGAATAAAAATAACAATGAGAAACTCTTCACCACCCACTGTTGTGTGCCTGCCTATTTTATCTCAACTTGTTTTTCATCTCCGTTTCCCTCTACATAGGACTGTGTTCCCCAACCACACAATGCGGCGGCATGAAGAGCCCAAGGCCAATGGTCAGGTTCACATTCTCCTGGTAGGGCTCAGGAGAAGGTCCATCCCCCTGCCCATCCAACTGTACTACCAACAGCCTCAGCAGCAGCCACAACAGAGCGGGACAGTTCCTCCTCCACTACAAGCAGTCCGACATGAAGCTCCTGGAGACCCTCAGGCCCCACCTCCAGGTAGAGGATTCACCTTTGGTCCATTTTAATAAGCAGTCTGAGCAAATGGAGGAGTGGCAAGTTATGATTTATTCAAGAACAGTCTCAAGGCTTTACAGACCTTAACAGTTTGTCTTTGTATCTTTCTGTCCGACCAGGCTTACCTCTTGGACCCCAGTTTGTCCGGGCCCCAGGACCCAGCCTCAGCACCACTGGTGCCACCCCAGCCATGGTCTTGACTGCACAGGACTCTTCCCACCCCGCAGTTCCCCGCCAGTCGGTGCCCCCACAGATGCCTGCCAATCCCATCGCAGCAGCACAGCAGCAGCTCCGACCTGGTCCAGCGGTCCAGATTCCCACGACAACACTGGCGATACAGAATCACAGTCCAGAGAACTCGTCACTTCAGCCCCAACAACAGCTACACTCCCCGATGCTACCCACCGGGACACCTGTCTCACTGTTTCCTGGCACACAGGTCCCACAGGGCCACATACTCACCGCCAGGGTACAGGGTGTGTGTCCCCCCATCACTCAGCACACACCTTTGCCCCCAGCCTCTCCCTTAACTGGCCTTCAAGTTGGAGTCCAGCCAGATTCTCAGTCTGTGGCTATGGCTTCAGCCCCAACACCTCTCTCCTCTACTCAAAACTTCCAGATGGGCGGTGGCCAGGTGTTGAGTATTGCTGGTGTTCCCAATGCCCAGAGCTCACGGGTTACCTTCCAAAATATTGCCCCCAAACCAACCCCATCCCAGACAGGCGGTCCTGCAGCCACGATAGCTGCTCCTAACCAGCAGCCTCAACAGCAGCCGCAGAGTGTAGTAATAGTGAGCCCCCAGCAGAGTCCAGCCTACACCCCTGCCATACACCAGATTGTTCTTGCTAACCCCTCGCCCATGCCCACCACCCAGACTATACAGATAGCAGGGCAGCCTGGAGCCACTTCCAGTGCTTGCCCACCTCCTGCCCCAAACTTCCCGTCTCTCTCCAATGCCCAGGTCCAGCCCAATCAAACAGTCAGCCATGCTCTGTCAATGAAACGGCATCAGCAATCACATCAGCAACTCCATCAGCAGCCGCTCCAAATTATTTCCCAATCTCCACCTCCGCCTACCTCCACTGAGTCCAGCTTGATAAAACAGCTACTGCTTCCAAAGCGAGGGCCCACAACACCAGGGGGAAAGCTAATCCTTCCTGCTCCACAGGTGCCCCCTCCAAACAGCACACTATCTCCTAGTCCACAGGTCATTTACCAGACAGGCTACAGCACCCAGGGACCTCCTCAGCCTCAACAGCTCAATGTCCAGCTGGTTCCTGGCCAGCTTCAAGCTTCAACAGGCCAACCCCTCCAGACAGTCCAGCTTCTACCAGGTCCGATCATTTCTACGAGTAGCCCTGGGACAGCCATTATCCAGGGTCCTACAGCAGCAGGACAGGTCACATTCACTGTGGTCCCCAACACTGGTTTCACCACTTCTGCTGCAGTCAGTCAGGGTGCTGTGGCTCCCACTGTTCCCCCTCCTTCGTTCCCTACCGGAACAGTGCCCCACCTAAATCCAGCAGCCCCGCCATCACTGCCAGCTCCCCTCAGAGGAGACAAGATCATTTGTCAAAAGGAGGAGGAGGCCAAGGATGCCACGGGGTTGCACATCCACGAACGGAAAATAGAGGTGTTGGAGAACTCTTCTTTGGCAGAAGGAGACCCCTCCAAAGGCAAAACGAGTAATGGGGATGTGGTGGCAGGTGCCAAGCTGCTAAATGGGAGGAAGTGCATGGAGACAAGTCTACCTCCATACCACTCAGGGAACAGCCAGGGGGCACTCAATGGCCCAGCTGAGGAGGTTCACTCTGCTAATGGGAAGCAGGCCCTCTCCCCTGGCTTGAGCACCCCACTGGAGAGTAATCCCGACCCCAAAAAGACTCTGGTCAATGGGGTGTGTGACTTTGATCGGGATGACAGTGGTGGCAGTTTTAACAAAAACATTCCAAATCACATTGCTTCCAAACAGTACTTGGGGAATGGGGAGGTGGGCCCCACTGAGAAGAGTCATGGCTCAGATCCCCCTCTTCCTAGTCTTCCCCCCCAGCAGGACACTGCCAAAGCCCAGCAAACTGAGCGCCTGCCCAATGGACCCCAGGCACCAGTAGGCACCAGGCCTCCTTCGGAATTAACCAATGGACCTTTGGGGCTAGGCCACGCTGTGCCGGTGCTAAGGCAGCAACTGCTCCCCAGTCCCACTCTCCCCTCAAGTGTAACTGTTACCTCCCAGAGTCATGCAGCCGCTCCCACCAATGGAGTGGTCCCTGAGGCCCGTGGCTTTAAGAGGCCGGCTGAGAACGAGGACCGCAGCGCAGCAGCAGCAGCCTCGGGAATCCCCAATAAAGTGGGAGTGCGGATCATCACCATCAGTGACCCCAACAATGCCGGCAGCTGTGCCACCATGGTGGCGGTGCCAGCAGGAACAGACCCAAGCACAGTAGCCAAAGTAGCAATAGAGAACGCCACTCAGCAGAGGAACTGCTCGCCCACACAGGCAGCTGGCTCCATGGTGAGTCACTGTAGGGCTAGTTTCACACTAACCAACATTTATCCACAGTCCTCCTGTTGTGTGACTTGATGTTCTGCCACAGTATATCTGGCATGTCGACACACACACACACACACCACAGTGATTAATCTCACCGCTAAATGGTGTATTTATGTTTAACATATTTTTATCAGCTAAATTCCCTACTGACCATATTGTGTGAGTGTAGGAGACGAGTGCAGATTGGAGTCCAGTATTGGACTTGCATTCCGTATTGGTAACATATTATAATCCACTGGTCGCTGGACATCGTGGAATTCTGTTAAAATTATAATGTGCCAAAAATAAGGCACAATTCCTTAATATCCAGTGTGATGGATGTGGCTTTTCATAGTTGCTGTTGATGATAAATGTCTGTCAACAACCAGTCTGAATGGTCCCATGACATATTGAGATTTTTGTTGTTATTACATGTTTTTTTTCCCCCTGATGTTAGACTTTGTGAGGCTTTGTTGCTATAAATCACAATCTGTTTCTTTATGGGTACTTATTTGAGTAATTTCAGTATTGACTCAGTATTAAAGGTAGATGAAAGGGACCTCATGTAGGCTTTTTATGAGGTGTAAAGGAGAGCTGTTGCTGGGAAGCTGCATAGGCTAATATTTAACATACCAGCCTTAACAGTTGGGTTCAGCGAATGAACATTACAGTGGTTTTAACACCTTAGACAAGGTGTGAGGAGTGAAAGGATGTGATGTTTTGCCTGAGCTTTGTGTTAAATTGGATATTTGCATTACAACATACATTCATCATGGTAAAGCTAGAGAAAAGAAAAGGCCACGGCGTATATATAGTCAGTCATTGCTTTCATGTTATTGTGTTTGCAGCCAGTGTGGTGGGACACCCTCACTTTTACCAGCATGTGGCGCTGTGTGTTTCGTAACTTCAGACCATGGTTTATGGGTAAACCAATCAGGTGTTTACTGCTGTTGAGAGACTTGCCGTGAAATGAGATCCAAGTGCTTTCTGAAGTTAATGGAAATGAATAAACGCCTGGTCAGTGTTTACACCACGTGTTTTTGTTGAGCCCGGTTCTGGTTTAATGCCAGCACTTCCCATAGGTCTCCTTTTGTTTGATGAAATCAAAGAAATATGAGCAGTGGGGCTGTCCTATTGTCCAGCGGTCAAGGGTTGGTATTATGTTGCCATGTTGTCCAAATCCAGTGTTTTTGCCTCTTCTTCCTGCTGATATTTCATCTTGTTTTGCCATCAACAGGCTCATCAGTTACTATACATTTACAACCCTCTCAATGAGTATGTAGCTTCTGCTGTGTACAAGTCAAGCTCGTAATCTAATGAGCATGCGACTGAGTCTCACTCAACAAAAGACATGGAGAAGAAAGTGGTAGTAAAGGCATGGACACGGTGTAACTGCTTTTAGTTGTTGTTATGTGCTCTATGAGCTCATTTGTCTGTGATTCAGAGTAAGCCCTGTGCTTCACAGTTGCTGTAAAGCTTTGTTACAAGTGGCACAATTTAAGTCTGTATTTATGGACGATAGGCAGAGGCAGGCAGCTAGACATAGGACAACTAATTCAACCATCATAATAACACTTAGTACATTATTTGTTACAAATGTAACTGCTTTGATTCCCTGATTGCCAATTTACCAAGGACTAGAAGGCCCATAGTTAGCTCTTCGAAATACATTACTAACTGTGGTCACATCTCGTACCTCTGAAGAGACTCACAGTGCTCCAAAAATGAAGCAGACTAGCCTTTGCACATGTTTTTGTTGATGTTGTAAAAAGCATAAATTGGCCTTCAAGGGTATTTATTTAAAATTCATTTAAATATGTACACAGAATGCAGCAGTAGCGGTCCACCAGATTAGACTGTAAAATATACTGAAAACATGTAAGAGCAGAAATTTTGAACATCAATTGAACTCTTGTCTCTTGTGCTGTGTATCTGCCACAGTGTTGTGTATATCAGGGCATCCAATTTACTGCGATCTATTCTCTACTGGCAGATCCATAGTTTGTTTTGTGAAATTTTGAGATGTATACGCTTTGGCAACAGACAAAGCAGTTACATCATAGCCGCCTCAAGTTGAAGGTGCATATATTGACCTTTTCAAAGTGAGCGTAATCTGCTTTTTGTTATTTCCCCTTTTGTGGTGCAGTATGGTAGTGAACATGTTGCACAATATTCCTAAACATAAAGTAGAGAAGCCAGTGCATCCCGTAAGACAAACCCAAAGGTCCTGAATTTTCGTGTTGATGCTAACTGGTAACTCATTTGAATTTATATACCCCGTTATAGAAACACATACAAGGCTAGTGATTCAATGAAGTTTGTCATTCAGTCAACTTAGTGGGCTTGCCGGGAGGCAGCGCTGGGGACAATACCTAAAATGGTCTGTTATCACTCACTGTGCACATCAATGCTACACAAGGGAACATAGAATTGGATAATTTTTGCACTCTAAAGCAGTACAAAGTTTTCACAGAATTTTGTATGATCTGCCCCTATATGCCCACATATTTGCTGTGGCTCTTGGCACATTTCATCTGCTGAGTTAATTATTTGGAGGTTAAGAAGGTGAAGCCAGTTAAGACCATGTGGCTCTCACTGATACCCACCTCCTAAAGCAACGCAGCTGTGAGAACAACCTCTGCCAAGAGAGGGGCTCTGGTTACATCTCAGCCAACAAAGCATTTCAAATGAGCATCGATATTGTCATTTCATTTTTCATAAGACTGGGCTGAACATATGATAAAAGACAGCGGGAATTTCCAAGCTTTCCCACTTGGTTGCAGATCCAATTTTCCAATCACTCCTTGAGATTTTCAGAAGCTTATTTCTTGAAAGGAAAAAGGTGTCTTTGTGGTTTGGTCTGATTGTTACATCATACACTACCATGCCAATGCTGATATTTGATGTTGTAATAATGGTTGAAAGATTGTCCAGTTTTTCAAATGTTGGATGTCTTTGCATCATGAGTTGTCACTTGGAATTGTGTGTTTTCCTACTGTGTATTCTAAAATCTCGTCTTCCCTTACAGCCTTCCATGACCCCTTCTCCGCCCCCTGCATCCCAGCCTACGCCAGTGGGTAACCACAGTCCTCACCTCCCAACACAGCAAGCACCCACACCACCACCAGAGCAGAGCAGGAAAGCAGGGCAGAACTTCAAATGCCTGTGGCAGTCCTGTAAAAGGTATGTTTCACGGCTCCAACACCACATTGATCAACAGTATGCAGAATTTTGGTGTGGATTGGGCGGCGTGGCATAGGTGGTAGGGCAATCAACTATTGATTGAAGGGTCGATCCCGGGCTCCTCCATGTTGAAGGTCCCTGAGAAAGACCCTAACCTCAAATTGCTCCTGACAAGCAAGTGGGCCGTGCATGGTGTGTCTATCGGTGTGAATGAATGGGTGAATGTGAGGAAAACATTGTAAAGCGCTTTGGATAAAAGTGCAATAAATGCAGTCTATTTACCATTTACTATCCATTTAAAATCCAGCATGTCATGTGCCAAACTGCATAAGTAACAGCTGCATGAATGACTGTCTGGCATTATGCTGGTCTTTCCACAATAAGTTTATAATCCTTAACATGATTGGTGTCTACCTGGTCTTGATTTGCTCATGTTGTTTATTTCTCCAGGTGGTTTGAAACACCGTCTCAGGTGTTTTACCATGCGGCAACGCAGCATGGAGGAAAGGATGTGTATGGAGGGCAGTGTCAATGGGAGGGGTGTGAGCCTTTTCCCCGGCAGAGACTGTCCTTCATCACCCATCTACAGGCAAGTGTCCTAATCAGTCTGATTGTCAGTAGACTATTGAGAATATGAAATCTAGATTATTTTTCCTGTCATGAGAGGTTTACAGCTATTTTTGAGACCGTTGCCCTATCCTAACTTGATGTCATGCACACATGTACTCACATGTGAAAAATAAATCTGAAAATTCTCATCCCTCTTGTCCAGGATAAGCACTGTTCTCGTGACGCCTTGTTGGCTGCACTCAAGCTAGAGGAGCAGCAGGCGCAAAGCCCCAATCAGACCTCCTCCCAGTAAGTGAACCAAGATCTTTAGTCCTTTTCACAGGTTGTGTGTTCAAAACTATAATGTAATTAACAGAAATACAGTGCTTTTATGCTTCTGTTGGTATATGAGCAAAAAGAAGCACTGCACCTCACTGTGACTAATTCTTGTTTGAGAAGGTAGATTTTGAACAAAATGTAATCAAGATTGCTGTTAAAAGGGGATTCTCCTGTAGTAGGAAACATTGGCAACAGCATGGAAGCCCCTTTGAACACACCAAATATTAATATCTGACATAAGAGCTGTTGTAAGTTAAAATAACTTCTTTTTTTTTTTAATGAAGGACTCCGCCAGTGGCAGGCAGTACTCCGGCACCGCGAGCATCAAAAGCAATTGTCAATCATCCAAGTGCAGCTCTCATGGCCCTACGCAGAGGCTCTCGAAACCTGGTCTTCAGGGACTTCACTGTAAGTAAAGCTAGTCTGACCACAGTCATGACCATTTCCTCACAAATTGTTGTGCACATGTATGTAGAGTCTTTGTATAAAATTCCGCTGCTTCTAAGGCCAACTTTATCGGTCACAGTTTGTACATAATACTTGATTAAAGTGTGTTGGAAAGAGTTTGAATATTGCGTGGATATAATCAAACAACGGCTGTGCTTGGGCAAAAATGTCAGACTTTGAAAAATATAATTCCAGTCTCCCAATATACTGCCAAAAATGTTTAGAGCATCCATCACATAATTGGTGTATGGCAGTGTGAGCATTGGAATCCATCCAGGTAAATGGCATAATTAGCACAGACAATTCATGTTAAACTCCAAAATCTTGACACTGATAATTTACAAATAAACTTTGCTCTTAACACGACTGTCCATATACAAGTATATATCAGCCTTCCACCCTTTTTTGAATTTTTGAATATAATTCTCTCGTCTCTCCTCTCCCAGGACGACAAGGAAGGACCGGTGACCAAACACATACGATTAACTGCTGCCTTAACGTTAAAGAACATCGCCAAGCACTCTGACTGTGGTCGCAAGTAAGTCTCTCATTATCTTTTGTGTATGTGGTTTTCTTTCTGTTAGAAGTAGAGCTGGAAAGCTAACACTTTCATAGCCTGAAAACCTGGAAAAAATACAGAGAAGTTTTTTATTCTGTTAACAATCTGTCCATAGCAACTTTTCTACTCACAGCTATGCGAGATGTGAATGTACCGTACCTTAGTGCTAGGGCTTTATGATGCATTTTGTTTTTGTTTCAGTTGTGATTAAAAGAAAAAAAAAAAGAAAAAAGGATTTTCTATTTTCTCCAAAGTCGATGCTTTGGCTAACATAATCATTTTTTGATCTCATCTCTCAGGTTGGTGAAGAAGCATGAGCCGCACCTGTCTGTGCTCGCGCTAAGTAACATGGAGGTATCCACCACGCTCGCCAAATGCCTTTATGAACTAACACGCTCGCTCCAGGCATAAGCCCAAAAGGACAACAACCTCTACTACCCTCACCCCTGCCACAGGTCGAGGGATGAATTGAAAGCCACTGGCGAGCCATAGTTGCTCTGCAAGGGAAACAGAGTGTGGGAAGTACATCAAAGCCGGCTACCGCCCCTCCATCCTTCCTCACTCCTAGCCTCTTCCTCCAACCCGTTTTCCAACCCAACTCCCCGGTCAACCTCCAGCCATCCCTTCACCTTTCCACACAACAAACTGCCACGGGGTCTTCCACCAGCTGCCCAACAGGGGGAGCTCGTTCAGACTGCTTCCCCGCGGGACTCCATCGATGAAACCCCAAACACGAGCACATTTAATTTTTTATTTCTAAAAGATTTCCCCCCTTTCTTTCCCCCTGTGAAATATTGGTGCATTGGAGCGAGTGGTGATTGACTGAAGATTAGCGGGTGGGTGAGAGGGGAATAGTGTGTGGTTATTGAAAAGTACGAGACGTCCCACATTATTGGTGGAGGAGGACTCAGATGGCGACTGGCGCAGAGAAAAATGTTTTTCTTTAGAAACTTGGTAGCTTGGTTTTCTTACTTGAGTCAATATATTTTCAGTTATTTATTATTGAAATGAATACCATTGCAGTTAATAAAAAGAATCTTGTAAATATGTTGTGAATATATATAAAGAAGATCCTCTTTCATGCCGATGCAGCCACTGGAGAACTTGCTCTGTGGAGTAATAGAAGCATTACTTTGTTAGGATTGAATACAGTAGTTATGTTATTTTTTGTTTGTTTGTTTTTGTTTATTTTTCTTTTTTATGATCCCTGGTCACTTGTATCTAATGTGATTCTATACTCAGCAGTGGATGAATGTACTTAAAAACCTGTAAATAATTCTGCAAAGGTACTGATGCTGTAAAGCTTAGGGAGGGGAAAAACAGTTTTTTGTGGAACTGTGACATTTTTTGTATTATAATACCTTGTAGAACTCATTTTGCTGGCTGAAAGAGTATGGAATAATATATCATGTCATTTTGTAGAAGAAAAAAATATTGAAGGTATTCTCTCCCTTCCTTTTCCCTCACACACCCTTCCCCCCCAGCACACACGCGCACACACACCCCAGTGACATATATCCACTGTAAACGTTTTGTCATTGTACGGGCACAGTGCGCGTACCAAAATTTTTTTGTATTTGTAAATTGGTTTAAATACATGGAGTTTTTATACAGGTTTTCTCCTGTGTTATTTGCTTTACGTGCAGGTATGATATTTTCTTCACTACTTTTTTCTATCTTAATATAGTGTGGAGTTTTATTGTACTATTTTTTCATTCTTAATACCATGCCACATTCCGGCTCACGTCCTCAGACTGTCCTCTCTACCGTGTGTTGTGTAACATGACTGCCTGTCGTATTAGCATCTGATCGGGGTGACCCAACCATCCTCATTTCTGCGGTGTCAGTAGGATGTGTGACTATACATAGACCTAACAGTCTTTTAGAGATTGGCTTTATTTACTTTGGTGACTGTTTATAGTTTTTAAATAAAAGACTGAACATTTTGCTTTGCTTTTGTTTGATTTCTCCTTTTTGCCCTTTTTCTTTTTCATGTATCAAATCAGAAGTCAGTGCTAAGGACGAGACATCTGCACACACGCTGATCTTTTTAATACTTAATTTAGAACCTAACAACCGCAATTTGCTGCCACGCTAATCCTTTTGTTCGGTTTAACCACTGGATGATTTCCTTTGTCTCGTACCTATCGACATAATTGAATCCTTAATGGGTTTTCTGAGCACTCCACTTCCCGTAGTTTAAAATATATTTAATGCTTAAAATTACAACTGAGAGAACTTATTGTATTCGTCAAAACACTTCTATGTCACATCTTGGTGTCTAAAGGAGACACACAGATGTTCTCATTTTCATTCAGGTGTACATCAATCCTGGGCTTTTAACACCTTGGCTCAATAGCGACATACTTGAGGGTGTCTACTCGGGTGTGTAGGCAGATCAATTCATGTGCCCCATGGTAAAATTTTCAGGGCAGATCAGGACCTGTGGTTTTGTCTTACTGGATGCATATGACTAATTTCTGCATATCGATTTTGACATGAGGTAGGTTATCCTGTGTGTCTGCTCACCTTCACTTTCTAGAAAAGTCAAATGAATTTTGAAAAAAATCGCTGAACAGCAGATTCAGCATCGCAATTGTGGTGTATGGTAACATCTATATATTTGCACAAAAAAGACTTAAGTTTTTTGGAAATATGTCACCAGAAATGCTATATGGTTTTTGTGCCACTGAAGGAAATATTGGCAGTATTATATTCCTTTTAAATTAGAACTTGGAAAATTGGTAAAGGATTCAATGTATTTTAGACAACAATAATACAAATTACAAACAAAAATGATATGGGTAAGATATTGCAAATCACAGATGAAATATAAATGGAAAATATAATACATTATCTCACCTAAATAAATGAAGAAAAAATATCAGCCCACAATTAAAATGTGAAAGTTAGCCATTTGTTAAATAAATTTTAAGACCTTACCCATATGACGAATATTGTCCAAAGAGATCTAAAGTTCAATGAATGTGTGTGGTGGGGCAAAGAAAAATTTAAAACGAAACTCCGAAGTGAATTCTGTGAGGTAAAATAAACGATATAAGTATAAACTCGCAATTGAATCCAACAGTCTCATAGAATCGTTACATGCATGGTAGGTTTTCGTCTACGCGGTCGTGCGTGAGTGTTTCTTGAGAATGTAAATAGGCCCGTGCAGCGAGATGAGTCTGGTTTCGACCGATAGAGGGCGACAGCTGTACCTTAACTCTCAGCCCGACCGCGAGACATGTGGCTGAGACTTTGTGAAAGCTACGCTCCGTTTTTAGTCAAAAATATTCACTGGATTGCACTCTCATTCCACATTTTCTACCAACAGATTGGATCCTAACAAAAACTGTGTACTCTGTATAAGCAGCCGCAGCAGCGCTTATCGGTGAGTAACGACTGCAACCGCTAGCTATCGTGAGCTAAATGCTAGCAAGCTAATGCGACGTAAGCAGGTGCTGTTGTTCAAAGCGGCTACTTAGCTTTTAGCTCAATTCTCCTGCTAATGCTAGGCAGCTTATGACCTTCAGTTGCGTCAACGTTGCTAAGATTAGACGGCATTTAGCTATAATCGCCGCTGTGCTAACAGCCATATAGCCAAAGTAGCTATGTTTTTAGCTAGCATTAGCCGCTTGGCTAACTACCAACAACCATGTCAGCGTCGTGTTGGCACCGCATAATTTGTGCTAATCTTGTGTGTTGGGAAGCCAGGCCAAGCTGGCATACAATGGCAGTAAGCGTTCAGAAGTAGCTGACTGCCAACTCGTATGCTATTTACGCCAACATAACATTTAATTGCATCTTAAGTGACTATAGCTAACATTAAGCTAATGTAATTCTTTTGCTAAACGGCTAGTGTTTGTTGTTAGTTTTAGTAAAATGACTACACTGTTGTTTTGACAGTAGAAGTATTGAGCAACAGCTTATTATCCAGCGTTAAAGGTATCTATTTATTAGTTTGTTTTACGTTTTTAGAAACGAGACCTTAGGGTTTCCCCTCCATGCGGAGGCTGACATTTGTCCAGGCCACAGTCTGTTGATCAGGTTTCACTTTTCTGGAGTTAAAGCTCGCCATGCCTGCAGCTGGCTGGTTCTGGAGTTGCTGTCAGAGGTTGTAAATCTTAGCCGCAGCCTTCTGCCACACTGCCCGATGGTCTGCTCGGCGTTTGGCTTGTTCATAGACGTTCTGATAGTAAACAACACCTTTTGGATTTCTGGACATCAATCTGGAAAACAAAGTTCAGCTGAGCAGTCAGCAGCAGTTACACTGTATTGATTTTTGCTGCAGGGAACCTTTTAATGTTGTCAAATGAAATCATTCTGTGTTAGGGAGCAGGATATTTTACTCTCACCTCCAGTGTTTACTGTTTAATAACGAAGTTTACTTAATTTTTCATACCATTATACGTTTTAGAGGTGAAGACTAAGTAAGACTTTTGAAGACAACACTTTAGTCTCTGTGAAGTAGGGCTGTCACTAGCAATTGTTTTGATAATCAATTAATTACCAATTTCATAGATAATCAAGCAGTTGAAATTATGTGGTGTGGCGAAAATAGCCTTTTTTATTTGGCCATTTAACATCATGTGGTTTTGTGAAAGTTAAAATTTTGGGCAATAAAATTTCTACTGACATCTAAAACTTGACGGGTAATAATTGCTCAACTCCTAGGCGTCAAAAGCAATGACTTAATGAAGGAAAAAAGCTATGAAAACAATTGTGCATCAACTCCATTTCAAAACTTTGTCTTCGAAAAATACCCCATCAATATAAGGTATTCAGATGGTCCTTTGCCCAAAAGTCATGACTGTCAGTGGCACTCATTTATCATAGAATAAACGAAAGAGTTCAAAATTAGTGCATCAATGGCCATGTGTTCACTTACCGGAGCAAAACTGCGTGATATAAAGCATAACGGAAATGTCCAAGTTTCTCTGCAGAAGCCTTCGTTGTTCACCATAGAGACTGGGCACATGTCTGTGATGATCATGTTCACTATGCTGTCAGTGAACACCTCGGATTGCTGGGGTGAACAAGGAAAAGAGTCTACATTTCCATCACAGACTGTTCTCACTATAAGAGATGCAAGGAAGAGAAATTAAAATAAGACAATGTTCCCCCCAATTTTGGACAATTTTAATAAATAATCACAATTTGACAATAACATCTTATGCTTGTTATTGTCATTTATTTCAGTTGTCATTTGTCATAAATTTTATATTACCTGTTTACTTTCAAATGGTGCATTGTCTCATCAAGGCGCAATGCTGTCTTTTGACCTACATAATGGTGGGGTACAGTTTCATCCGTTGTCTAGAAGTGCAGAGACTGTTATCAGCGGAACCTGTTGCTTATTCACACAACACATTGAAAAATTAAAGCTGTGTGGAAAATGTACCAAATAGGATAAGTGTTTGTTTAGAATCACTCAAAATAGGAGTCACGATTTAGGGGCTGCTTGTGAAGGCATTCTAAAGTTTTAGCAACACTGCATTCATTTCATTCAATGTTTAGAACGGTATACCAAGATAACTAATCAATTCTAGTTAAATATTTGTATAGAAAACATTTTAACCAGAGTAGAGGCTGAACACCTTGGCTTCACGCTGCCATTAGTGTCCTCCTGTGAACCCATTAAAACAGTGCACCCTTGCAAAGAGTAGAAATACTACTCTCTTGCAGTGTCAACACACACATTATCACAGTAACCACATTATCCTCTAGTTTTAGTGTAAAATCTTCCCAAACATCAGATGCTTTGGGTCTTTTCTTCCTTGGACCCTCATCCACTCTTTTGAATTCTGCCATATCTGATTTATTTAGTTAGTTCATTAGTTGTTGTGCCCTCTTTGCGGCACAAAATCATCACTTACTGGGCTGTGAAGTAATTGCTGCGTACTTGAGGACATATAATTTTTCTTGAGGATTTTTTAAATCTTCAAATAGTTGATTATAATCGAGTACTTGTGACAGCCCTACCGTGAAGTTGTGACAGGCATTTGTCACCTGGTTTTGACAATTTATGGACTAATCAATTAATTGCATAGATAATCCATCAATCCTTTCATAATGAATGAGGAACACTTACTGCAGTATTAGTATCCTGTTTTGTATCTTAACATTGACTACATCATGGACCAACTATGGTCAAACATCAGCTGACGAACTGGCACGCTGGCATTTGTTTTGTTTTTTTCAACCTTCACAATAGTACTGATGATATGTTTTATTTGCTTTTCCTTTAAGGTGAATGGTGGTTAACCTAGGTGTTTATTGCAAATAAAGGAAGACCGGAAGAGTTGTTCCTTGCATACTCCAGAACTCTCCCAAAGTTAAATCTAAAGCCTTTCATCTAAAGCCTTAAAGATTTGTGCAGAGACTAAACCTCAGATACCTTGACCGTTGCAAACAACATATGATCTGAGCCCTGTCATTGATTTGAAAACCATGTTGTTTATTCACCACATGTTCTGGATGCAAATGATGTGTTCATATCAGTTCAGTTTGTAGTAGTTTCTTTCTTTTCCTATTTTTTTTCCTTTGTTGCTCTGGTTTATATACGTTTATTCTCTATTCAAATAGTCAGTCGCTGGAGTACTACATAACCACAGTACCACCTACCTATGAAACATTAACCATGCTTTTGCTTACACATACACATTTTGGCTTCAATGTTACATGGTTTAAACCCCCAATTCTCAGGCAGATTCTTTGGATAGAAAGCCCTGTGGAAATGAGGCTATATATTCCCTAATAACACAGGGTTTTGCGTGTTGTGGTGACTCCACAATTAAGGGTGACAGAATATAATGGCAACAGAGCATTCCGATTTTGGCCTTTTTTCATACATGATGTCAGCTTTGCATGCAGAGGTTTTGTATATAACAGAATGGATGAAGATCATTTATGGAGCAAGGAGGAGGGATTGGCTTCAATGGTGTATGATGATTTTTCTCCTGAGATATAATCACAATGCAGACAGAATCCAGGAAATCAAAACGTGTTTTGCAGGATGTAAATGCAAAGCGGAGACTGAAATATGAGACTGGCACTGACAACACCCAATTGGAGCTCAATTGATTGGCTCCAGCCCCACCGCGACCCTTTCAGGGATGAGTGGTATAGATAATGGATTGAAGAATGAAAGATACACAGAGGAATATGAAAGAGGAAAAGGTTAACAACATTGATACAAGTGTAATTAACACTTGCTATCAAAACCAACGCTAGGCTTATTTCGGCAAACTCTAAGCGGCCTTGTGTGATCAGGTTTAATATGTATAATATATTTAATTTTGTCAACTGCAATTGTCATGGTGTTAATAGGTCATACAACATAAGTAGTTTGTGTTTCGGTTGCCGCTGAGATCCAGGATCTTCAGAATGTTGGCGTAGTTGTCTTGGTCAGCCAGATTTACCACACTGCAGAAAGTGAAATTATCCTACCTGCAGATGTCACCACATTTACCATGCTAGCAAAGTCTAGGTGGCTCTCTGACTGCTGTTCATAGGTCCATGGCAGCATACAGGTGTGCAGCATCAGGAGTACCCTCCTAGCAAAAGATTTCTGATTAATTTATCCCTACAAGAATACAAACACACTACTTCCAAACGTCTTTGCTGACCTTCCAAGTTGGCAGTTTTTTCCTCCTAAATGTTTTTGTGTGGTAGTAAAGCTGTTTTCTCTTCTGTCATACTGATTACGCCAAGATTTTTCTGGTCATTCTTGTATCTCAGTGTATGTGTGCAGCAGCATGCCTGTGGGCAGCTGGTCTTTAGAGTGGATTTTGACATGAACATGCAAAACCTTACCTCACGTATCTGGGCCATCATGTCAAAGTTTACATCTCTGAAACCTTTGAGTGTAAATATTGCCACTTTTTAACACGAGAAAAATAAACATCAATCTTGCATCATTTACATTTGGTTTCATGTAGTCTACTGTGTTACCCAGGTTGTCAGTATATCAGTGATCAGGTGACTGGATGCTCGGGCAAACTTTGCATATTATGTTGGAACAAGCCTTTTATTGTATTATGTTTTGTTTTGCAAGTTCCCCTCCCCTGCTGTGCTGATAATGGGAATTGAATTAAGTTTCACCGTAGGCTTAGTAAATCTCCAGCTCAAAGTAATTAATATTTGGACCCCCCTCTTTTGTTTTGTTTTTTCCCCCCTTTTTTAAATTTTTTCCTGTTTTCTGTGTGTGTAGTGGTGATCAGGAGAGCCCAGGCCAGACATGACTGGAGCTGGAAATGGTGAGGGTCACAGTTACTACACATTTCCTCACATTTTTAAATATATCGTTTTATATTGTCGTGAAGCTGGATGATATATTCATTTCATTAATGAAATTTTCAGGTGCCCAGGGCCTGCCTGATGGGACGGACGCAGAGGAGGCAGAGAGATGTCCCATCTGTCTGGGCGTCCTGGCTAGAGGTGAGCTGGCCATGCCGGACAGCTGCTGCCACGTCTTCTGCCTCAGATGTCTCCTCACATGGGCAGAGGTGATTCTCATTCCTACTGCATTCAATTTAAGATTCAGTTCCATAAAATGTGATGACACTGTCATAAAGCAGAGACATACTTGTTAATGGTGTGCACTGATACAATCTGGTCATAATAAGGATATTAACAGCTGTTTGTGACATCCCATGTTTGTAGATGACCGATAAAATTAAGCTTGGAATTAATGCACGCTGTCTGTGAAAGAGTGAAATACTAAAGCCTTGAAAGAAGCATTAAAGCATGAAAAAGTATGAAACAGAGTAAAAAAAGGCAATTAAGAAGCCACAATGCGCTCACAAACAAAACCATAAATTGTTTTATTTTCAGATGTACGTCATGTTGGCTTGCATATTAAGAAGTATGGCTTTGTTTCTTTTCTGTGTTTTTCAGTTGCAGATGGTTCCATCCTGCCCTGTGGATAGAAAACCTTTTACTAATGTTTACAAATGGGACTTAACTCTGGGCTGTGTGCAGGTCAGTCTGCTATCTGCCACATTTCCTGTTTTGTCTTTCCATTCAGCAGTAATGACACCAAATATGTGTTTTTTGAGTAGTGTGTGCCACTGGTGTTGAGATAGATAAAAACAGATACAGAAAAAGGATTTGATGGTTTTCAGGTTTCTGTGAGGAAGCAAGCAGCAAGACAACCTGAAGCTGAGCTGTGCTGCTGTAGGAAGCCTGAACAAAAAGTCCATCTGAAGTAAGTGAGATGGAAGGGGTAGTGCTTAAAACGGGGAAACAGACTTCATCTGCAGAAAACATTATTATCCCACTTGGAAGGGTCTTACAATATCAAATCATAGTGGATTTAAATTTTTTTGACACCAATCTTTTCTCATCTCATTTTATGTCAAAATGACAACAAAGTTCAACAAATTCATCAAAGTGTGTTATTATTATTTGGGCGTCACAGTTGTTAGCCCTGTTGCCTCACAGCAAGAAGGTTGTTGGCTTGAATCCTGGGGTCCCCTCCGCACCTTTCTGTGTGGAGTTTGCATGTTCTCCCCGTGTCTGCATGGGTTTCCTTCAGGTGCACCCACTAAAACATGTTTGTTAGGTTAATCACTCCTGCCATTGCCCCTGACCAAGGCAAGGTGGAAGATATGGAGTTGGTCCCTGGGCGCTGTTGTGTGTATGTGTGTTTGCATATGCTGCCCACTGCTCCTCATTGAGGATGGGTAAGAAGGCAGAGAATCAATTTACCTACGGGGATCTTTATTGTTATTGTTTCGTTACGTTAAAATAAAGTAGATGCACCTTTGTAACAGCCATAAGTTAGCTCTGCATGTCTGGTCCTTGAATTTTCCCCCATTTGCATGGATATCTTAAACAGCTACTAGTTGAAAAGGGATCTGGACTGCCTCAGGTTTTCTTTCAAGATTCCCTGGTATTTTGCTGATATCTTTTTACCCTTATGAAGGCTTCCAAGACATGCTGCAGAGAAGCTCTGTGTGAATGGGTTGGTTATGTTGATGTGCTTGCAACATGCATGGCGTGACTAAAAAGCTAAATTTTGCTCTCATCAGACAACTGGTCCAGCTGACCAGTGTTTCTCATGCCTCATGGCAAACTCTAACATAGCTGTCGTGGTTCTCTCTTACCACTCTCCCATAAAGCTTGGAATGTTGAAGCACCTCTCTTTCCAATCTCTGCATCTCATTGGTCTTTTGGTGGCCTCCCTCAATCGTTTCCTTATTGCACTCACTCTATTTTTAAGATTGCCTGCTCTAGGCTCATTTACAGCTGGGCCAAACTTTCCATTTCTTAATGACCTTTCACATACAGGTTTATCTGTACTATAATCAAATGAAACCTGTTGAAAACACCAGTCCATTTAACAAATTATGTGACATCA
Source organism: Brotula barbata (assembly GCA_900303265.1). Taxonomy (NCBI): domain Eukaryota; kingdom Metazoa; phylum Chordata; class Actinopteri; order Ophidiiformes; family Ophidiidae; genus Brotula; species Brotula barbata. The sequence goes on from OMNV01001845.1 coordinate 53,604, forward strand.
AAATCCAATTGGCAGCATCAATGATTATTTTAGCTGTGTTATATTGAAGGAGGTGAATACTTGCAAAATCAGTCATATTGTGTTTTGTATTTGTGATTAAGTTATTATTTGCTTCAAATATTTTAAGACCATGAACATGTAAACCTCCAAGTGGGTGATTAATATTTATAGGCACTATATCTAAACATTGCCCATAGAAAATTGTTGTTTGTTTCAGAGGAGAATAGCTCTCCCTCTCTCTCCTCAAACACTGCTGGTGACACTTAACATGGTCTGATTTATTTGTTTTTTTGATCAGGGGATAGGTGTATCCTCACTAGAGATTAGTGTCCTGGATGTCAGAATAATTTGTAAACGTCCACCAACACTTGCAGTGTGTCTTGTTTTTGGCAGTATTCAACGTAAACAACACAAGACCTGGTGTTGCATAGCACATGCCAGCAGCCAATCACTGACAGCAAGGTGTTCACAGTTGGTGTGTGCACAAACTGTCACAGTGTTTAATCTTTCAAGAGGCATCCCCTGGCAGTGGGGGCAGGCCACCATGATGCAGTTTTGAAAGATTCACAGTGCCATGTGCTGTACAGTGCAGAGATGACCCTGTGACTTTCAGCATCAAAGGACTTAACACAGATCAAAGAGTCAGAATTCTTTTTGTTGGCCAAGTATGATTCATACAAGTAATGTGTCTTGGCACAAACTCCTGCTGCTTAACATAAGCACTGAAAAATTACTATATATTTGTATACTATAACTATACTTATATACATATCTGTGTAAATATCAAAATATTACAAAGCTGCAAGAGCTGTGGACACATGGACATTGCACATTGCAGAATAGTGTCAGTATATTGTGCCATAAATACTGTACAGTATGACATCATGTGTCTGTCTTTGTCTCCCTGTCTGTCTGCTTCTGTTTATATACAGAGACTGAGTGGTGATATAGACTTATTGACTCTATTTATTCAAGAACTTTTGTTCAATGCCATTTCCCAGGGAAAGAAATTTAAATGGTTTTAATTTAAGTTGTTTGATGGCTTTGATGGAACTGAGTTGTCTCCTAGAGGGGAGACTTTGAAAAAGTGTGTGTCCAGGTTGAGAAGAGCCAGGAATTATCTTAATTTCTTGCTTTCTGGACCAGGATTCGAATAGTGCCTCGGTAGGGTTGAAGTTGCAGCCAATGCCTCTTTCAGCTGAGCAGATGATGCACTACAGCATATGTTTGGTGACTGGAGGTAAACCACAATGTGAATGATGATTAGAGGATGGACTCGATGATGGCCCATGGCAGGTGGAATTTCTCCAATAGCCCTAGGAAGTACATCCTCTGTTGTGTGCTTTGTTGGTTATGCATTCAGTGTTTACCCTCTGTGAGGTTTTTGGAGGCCGTAGTCCCAAGAAACTTGTATGAGTCTGTTGTTGAGACAGCTGTGCTATTGATAGTGGGGAGGGTTAGGGGTCGGGTTATTCTCCAGAAGTCTCCAGTCCCTTCCACAGTTTGAAGGGTGTTTAGCTCCATGTTGTTTTGACTTGCACCAGGATGTCACTCGTGTCGTTGGTGTAGAGAGAGGAGAGGAGATGAGAGGTGAGTGGAGAGCACACAGTGGGGCTCCAGTGCTTAGGGTCAGGGATTCTGAGATGTGCTTTCTCAGCCACACACACTGCTTCCTCTCTGTCAGGAAGTTGATGATTCAGTGACAGATGGAATCAGGCACGGTCAGCTGGGAGAGTTTGTTGTGAAGGAGCTCTGTTACAATGGTGTTAAAGGCAGAGCACCAGTCCACAACAGGGTCCTTGAACCGTTCCCCTAGTGGTCCAGCTGCTGAAGGACAAATTGCAGGGCTACATTGATTGTGTCATGCACTGACATGTTGGCTCATACACAATGTTGGATGGGTAAAAATGGAAAAGAAGTCATCCACACTGTTGCATAGCTCTCTTTTCTGCTGTTATGTTTTTTTGGTTACAATCACTCTGACAAAGAATGCACTGCACTAATGCCATGAGAAAGATTAGTGTGCATGGGAGGCTTTGAATGAAGAGTCAGTTGTGTGTCCATTTGACAGTGAAGTTGATTTATGTGCTAGGTCTGAAATGATTTTCTTTTCCAGAAGTAAGCAAGGCAGGAGGGTGAGGCGACGAAAGCTGGAGAGGAGCCCGGACGGAAAAACAAAAGGACTTGTTAGGAAATGTATGTTTAAAATCTCTCTTCCTCAATGTCTATCTAACTAATGACTATCAGACTTTCTTTCATAAGATTTTATACTATTTAATCCCCTTCTCCAGGTAGCGATGATGACCCTTCGTCACTGAGCAGCAAAAAGGTCAGATTTTAACATTCTAGTTTTCTTTAGTGTTCTTGGAAAAACACATTTACCACAAAAAGTACATTTCTAGCATCTTTCCTTTTAGCTTGGAGTGATTTTCCTATGTGCATGGTCAGTACTACATGCGCTGTTTAATGTAATGTTCTTCAACAGTGTAATCTGTGTTGTTGAATCTGTTTAATTCAGGTGAGAGGGACAGAATGCTGTGCTTCTTCACCATCTCCATTTGGGTCATTAATCAGCACTTCAACGCAGGACATGTAAGTCACACGCGCTTTTCAGATATATAACAAATCTGGATCTGTAATTTGGGCTGTAGAGTAAATTTTTCCCTCGATTTCTGCACCAGATACAAGAAGAAATGGATTTTAACAAAAGCCTAGTCAGATTTTACTGCAACTGAGGTGACCCACTTGATGGCAAAAAGTCCAGATGATATGCTATCAACTGCATAATGTCCTGATAGGGCAGGGAGGAATGGTCATAAGTTCAAAACCCCCTCTCAAGTACCTCTGTGGGAAAAGCCATACTTTGCACATCAGAGACCCCTAATGGCAGTAAGAGTGAGCTGCTTGATTTGTTTACTAACCTGGTCGCTTGTAATGCTTTATTTGAAAGGAAAATAGACCAGAGGAAAAGGAGCCAACATATTGCTCACTCATTGGTTTCCCAGTACAGTTGGATTTTAGTTTCCAACTTAAATTATTATTAACAGTGAGTTAAGGACTTTGTGTTTCACTTATTGTGTGTGTGTGCTCATATTCTGTGTTCATTCTCAGTGCAGAGTCTCATTGGGTGGCAGAGGACACACATGACATGTTCAAACAGTGCAAACCCCAGAGACAAGATTGCCCGTGGTTTTCGACTGTCACACCTGTCTCTGTGAACAGCACCTCTCGGTAATGGCTCCATAACGGCCTTCTGAAATCAGTTGTTGGCTCTGTCTGTGCCTGTGTATAATGTGTCACATTAATGCTGTGCGTGTTTATATTTGGAATATTTGTGATAGATTTTTTTCTTTGGTCTGTTTCTTCATATAAGTTAATATGGTTTTATATGATGGTTTTACAGACAGAGTTTCCATCCCTATAACTGGAACCACAGCCCATTTCCATTTGGACCTTCCTCATCTCCCTTTTCATCCAGCACATCATTTGGCCCTGGTCATTTTGGTGAGTCATGTCTAACTGAATTTGTTGTGTCAAATGTGTTGTTCTAATATTTCACTCTATCTGCCTTATATTAAGTCATGAAGAGATGTTTATTTTTTAATATTTTGACATTTCACACTGATGTTTGAGCTCAAGAAAAAGCCAAAAATCAATTTTCACTCTCTTTGAGAACAAATGCAAAATGAGATGTTGAAGGCTAAAGAATTTGCTGATTGTATCTATAAATAGTGGAGTTTTGCTCATATAATTTCTGTCCCTGCAGCATTTCAGGGTGTTGTCTGCGCTGTCACTTGTTCAAAAGGAGGAGAAAAAAGAAGCACCCGAGCTTCAGGCTCCAAAGCTCCCACCAAAGAGGCAGAGTCTCTACCTTCCAGGCGATCTGAACGCAACAGTAAAACCCATGAAGAGTCTCCTGCTTCAGATCTTTCATCGCCAACACAATCCAGTTCGTCGGACTCGGAGTCATCTACCGGTCAAGTCACCAAACCAGGCAAAGCTGCACAGGTGCCCTCAAAAAGGAAGGGGAAACAGGTAACAAACCGGAAAGCCAGCGGCAAACGGAAAGCCACTGCGAGGAAAAAACCTTCTCCTAAAGTTCTTAGTGACATGGGAGCGAGTGAGGAGGAAGACGAAGAGGGAGGCGACGCAATGGAGATGAAGGAGGAAGAAGACAAAATTGAAGAAGAACAACAAATAGACAGTTCAGAGCAGCAGCAGTCTGATGCTGAAGGGAGCCTCAAAGCAGACCAGGACAGTTCCAACTCTGCTGATGAGGAAGGCAGTAGAGCAGGTAGTGATGAACCATTTTGTAATGATGTCAGGCTTGATGGAGAAGAGACTCAGGAACACCCTGACACACCAGAACAGGGAGAGAAAGGAGATGAATTAGAGGAGGAAGAGAGGGAAAAGGATCAGACTTCTCCACTCAGCTCTGCTCACAACAGTCCTGCTTCATGCTCCAAGAGCCAACAGAGCAAAGGTGAGGAAGAACAGCCTTCCAGCCCGATTTCCTGTGGTGAAAAGGACTTAGAGACGAGGTACATGTCGTCCCCCTTAGATTCTCAAAGCCTGCTGCAGGAGGGCCATACGACTCCATACAGTGATGACCAAGATGATGGAATGGAGATCTGTGCAGGTTCAAAAGTGGACGACAATGTAGACTTTTCAAACAATGTGAAGACAGAATCATGTGAGAGCTCAACACAACCCGATTCCTCCTGTACTGAGGAACCTTTTGATGACCTAGAGCAAAAAGCGTCAGAGGACACTGACTCAAAAGAACTTGGTTCACAAGACCCATTAACAGATGTGAGACATGAGGAAGGCACCAAAGATGACGGTTCATCGCAGGATGACACCAATGTTGTCCCCATGGATTGCAGCTCGCCCAGCAGTGAACAAGGTGACAATCTCATTTTGGAAGAACTGAAAGGGAGCACTACTACGACTTCAGGCCCTCCAGACCAGCCTGTTTCTGAAAGCCAAGTCACGAAAGAAGAGAGCATCAAGGACCACCAGGACAGTGAACGGAACCAGGAGAGGAAGAACGGCAGGCAGCGACGCTCTCGGTTTCACTCTCCAACTTCCACTTGGTCACCCAAGAGAGAATCGAGACGAGATCAGTCCAGGCGCTCACGCTCAAGGTCCAGAGATCGAGATGGAAGTCCGCCCTCCAGCCGCTCTTCCCGTGCTCGTAGCAGAGACAGAGACAAGGACAGGGACAGGGACAGGGACAGTGAGAGAGACTATTCCAAGCGGGAGCGAAGTCGTGAGAGTCGGAGAAGGCGATCCAGAAGTCGCTCAAGATCGCGATCTCGTTCAAGATCTCGATCCAGAACAAGGTCCTATAGACGAGGGCCCAGTCGTGATCGCTCAGCCTCTAGAGAAAAGTCTCCCCAGAAGAATGACCGTCGGGGTGGGTGGAGGTCTGGGCAGAGCAGCGGGTCTGGCGGTGATGCACGGAGATATGGAGGTTCTGGCCGCTTTGAAAATGGTGTGCCCTCGGAATCTTCCCCCGATCGACAGGGTAAGTCTGATCCAGACTGGGTTACGGAAAGCACTCGTAATGATACTGAGAGTAGGAACCGTGATGGTGGCAACTCACGCTGGGAAGATCACCGCAACAGTGGCGGGTTCAGAGGAGACACGTGGAGCCGGGGAAGCTTTGAACGTGGCCGTGGTGGGGGCAACCGTCCCTTTTATAACCAGCAAGAAGAAACGTCTGACAACCGCTGGCAGCCCAGAAACAACTTCTCAGGTACAAGTAACAATTCAGGGAATGATGCGTACAGCCGATTCAATGAAAACCGCCCCGGTGGCCGGAGGAAAGACGCAGAGCAAGGAGACTCTATGCTGGATCGCTCAGGCTGGTCCTCTGCATCCAGCTGGGCTGTAAGGCGAACACTACCTGCAGACGTTCAGGATTATTATTCCAAGAGGGAAAGAGGAGGAGGCCAGGGAGGATGGAACCGGCAAGAGGAGGAGCAGCCAGCAGGAGCAGCAGCAGCAGCAGCAACTACAGCAGGTTAAAATCAATCTATGATCTCTGACAGTATTTGAAGAATTCTAGCTCATTCTCTGGCTATGAAAATGAACCAAAACATGTTTGAATCAGATGTAATTCACTGTTTCAGGATTTAACCATGCTCAAGTTCAATGTTGGCTACAAAATTGGCTACAGTTTCTTCACAGTTTGTTATCTTCATTTTCCAGATCCTCCTAAAACTGAACCTCCCCCCCAGGCAGTCCCGGGCAATGCTCCAGTCCCCATGATGAATGTGATGCCTGCTCAGCTGAATGTTGTTCATCATCACTACCCCATGCAGGGCCCACGAGGAGCCCTGCCAGTCACCCTGCAGCCAGCAGCCCCATACGCTATGCCTCCTCAGGTCCCCGTGCACCTC
>OMNV01001848.1:5307-17519 GCA_900303265.1 Brotula barbata
GATTTACTAAGCCGTGTGTACGCTTCAATCTCCTAAAAACTAAAATCTTCCATCCAAGCTTCCATTTGTCAGTGTGAATGACACAAACAGCATAAACAGATGGTTTCAGATTCATGTTAAATGTTTATGCATTTAAAACACTTGCTTGCACAGAGAAACTTTTACTTTGTTAGCTGCAATGCTGCGGGAGTGCACAGCGTCGGACGTCACCGTAAACTGAACAGACAGAGTGGGTCAAACCCACCTTGTGTGGTGGGGATGCAGAGTGAGTAACACTGTTACTACTGTTACTGTCCACATAACTATTTTCTGCAGTACCGAACATCAAACAAGTTGGATGGGCACGGTTATTAAATTTCAGTTAACGTGTTGTTGAATCTTCCTTTTCTTACCAGCATCCAGTTTCATGAAAACAGCAGGTTTTTCAATAATTAGGTCGCATTGTCCGTCTTCTAGGGGATGGAAGTTCAATTCTGTAAACGTCTGCAGTTCAGCATACCTGCAGCATAAAGACATTAATATGAATTCATTTAGTACAGGCGGTATAGATAATAGATCTGCAGTGAACTCAGGGTGAATTAAAGATGTAATACACAGGTGTTATTACACCTTCAAAACAGTAATAACAACAATAATCCCAATTAAAGCAACGAATTCAAACACACTTCATCATACTGACGTGACAGACAGACAGACAGACAGACAGACAGACAGACAGCTAGATAGACAGATAGACAGATAGATAGATAGATAGATAGATAGATAGATAGAAAGAGTTAGATAGCTAAAAATAGGGAAAAAATGAGGAATGGAAAGAAAAGGTGTAAATTTTTGACACATCCTTTCCATGATCGGGTGAAACCCTGTAGTCGTGATAAGTGCTGTAGTGGTATAAAAAGTGATGTAATGCTACAGTATTTTAGGGTTGTTATTCTTGTAGTGTCAACAGTACTGTACATTTTGTGAACTGTCTTTAGGTGCATTTGTAAAAAGAACGAGAATGATTTGTATTACAGAAGTATTTATTTAGCAAACCAGTTCAAAAATCCAAAGAACAGAAATGTATAAAAATTCAAATGTAACATATTAAAGAACAGCAAATAAAAGAATATATTAAAATAAATAAATCAAATAGTAGAAATATTTAAAAAAAATCTAATATTCCAACAACACAAATACCTATAATAATACTTAATTACTACTACTGGTGCTACATTTTTGCGACCCTCTCATTTCCTTTGGAGACAGTCTCTGTCATCTGGGCAGGTTCAGACATCGATGGTACAAACAGCCGCCTCCTAACGCACAGATGAGGTCACCACCAAAACGTGGCCTTATAAACTGAGATGTACAAGAAAAAGACAATTCAATGAAAAGACACAAATACATTGTGATAATGCCGTGCTGAGTTAATTATATTTAAATTATATCACATTTAGGTTGTAATGATGTTGTGATAACTGTATATAATTAAATATAATAAGGTACTACCATACTTTATAATTTCATTAAAAAGGAATATTCCTCTTTTGTTCGTGTTCACCCCAAGTGTAACTGGGACAGAGTAGTGTCACAGATTCATACAATCTTTTATGATTTACAGTTTTTTTTTTAAATCTAGCTAATGTAGTATATAAGATAATCTTTCCAACAATTACCCCTGTATGTATGTAATAATATGTAAAATTCAATATTTCTGACAGACTACAGAGCAAAAGGAGGAAACTTTTGCATGCAAAACTTCTTTATACCTATGAACTCTGACGAACTGATTGGGTGGGGGAATGGACCCATCACACAGCGTTACTTTAATTACTAGGTGGATAAAAGAGTTTTAATGCCTGTAAAGAATAACGACAGATAATGAACAGACAAATGTCAGCTTTAAACCCACCTGTTCTTGATAAATGTCTGTTTTCTTGAGGTCTTCTTCGTTTATCGGCGTCGTTATTCAGTTTCAAAAGTAATTTCAAGACTTCAGGTAACGTCTCGAGTATCTGAACAACAATTCCCATGATGCCGCTGGGCGCGTTGGCGATGTTTCCGGAAGTCCCTCCTCCGCTGCACTTATTCCGCGCTTCGAGAACGTAAACGGTCGAACGTCCAACATTCTCCAACTTTCTCCTTCCGTGATTGAGCGAATGTTTAAAGGTGGGTGCGGGCAGAAAACTGAAGTCCGCCGACGTGATTGGTCCAGCAATAACCATTAGAAAAACAATATTGGGTATGTCACACATGCTAGAGCTAAGAGCTAACATGTCCCTGGTGGTCTAGTGGCTAGGATTCGGCGCTCTCACCGCCGCGGCCCGGGTTCGATTCCCGGTCAGGGAAACTGGTTTTTGGCCAGTTTAGTCAGAATGATACTTAGAAACACAATAGAAAAACAATATTCGGTATGTGCACTTACTGGACAATGCAGTGCAAAACTGCGTTTCACCTGCACTTTCACCCTCAGGGAGGAGGTGGCACTGCCACACAAAAACTTTGGTCAAGATGTGTGCCGCGCATTTGCAGCTGGTTACGGTGTCATACTAGAAAATTAGTCTCGCACGAGCCAGCCAGGAGTCGAACCTAGAATCTTCTGATCCGTAGTCAGACGCGTTATCCATTGCGCCACTGGCCCAACAAAAACCTCATTCTACAAAGGGAAGACAAACGGGGAGCACACATTTTACCTTCAGCCAACCGAAATTCCGCTGCCCCCCTTTTACTTGAGCACAGATTGGAGGTAGAAAACGGAAATCACCCGACAAAGAAGAAACTACAAAAAGAGCACAACAAAGTTGCTCCAAGACACAGCCTAACATGTGCTTCTTTGTACGCACAGTCCTTCGCACACTGTCGGTCATCGGCTTCCAATGTTAATCCACGTTTCTCACGTGACCTGGAAATCACACTGGTCCACCATCATTGTAGACACTGCAAAATCTCTTATTTCTGCTCGGAAGGTCACTGAAGTTTACTCAGTTTAGTCAGAATGATACTTAGAAAAACAATAGAAAAACAATCTTCGGTATGTGCACTTACTGGACAATGCAGTGCAAAACTGCGTTTCACCTGATTATCACATTCTCTGGTGATGCATGTTAGCACCTGGATCACTGGAATTTCCTTTGGAATAATAAATTTCAGTATCTATGTATATGTCCACGCTATGTACTGCCAGTTGTCAAACATGGATTAATATAAAAAACACATCTTTTGAGTAAACCTATTCTTGAATTGTGGTGCAGATAGAAAAGTCAAATGTCTTCCCTTTTGCTCTCTTTTAAACGTAGCATACTATTTCACATGTTTTGAAAGCCACCTGTATTTTTATGCTTCGTTGTAATTGGACGGATTGTGTTGATGGACATACATGCTGGTGCTGCTGATTGAACATGAGCAGCTCGTCCATGAGCCTGCCGTCTTTGCTTTGACTGCTCGCGTAACCCTGTGCCAGATGGGCGGCTGTGATCTTCTTTATGAAGACAAACCTGGAGCACACAGTACACCCCTAACCCACACAAAACCCCAACCAAATTATTCTGGTCTGCTTTCCTTTTAGCACAGAATGGAGGAGGAGCAAAAGGCTTTTTCTCCCTACCTCTGGAGGTCATGTGCTCCTAATAAAAACAAACATTAAGATAACGTTACTAGAAGGGACAGCCTCATTTCCTGTTTGGCCTCTCCTTTCCTCGGGCCTTCTCCAATTTGGGCATAGGGACCTGCCAAGTATTTGAGGGCACACCAGATCTTTTAGAGGGCACGAAGAATAAAATGAGCTTCAGAACGCACTCGTGATCGTCTCTATGAGGACAGCCATTAATTACTATGTTGACATTTGTCACAAATGCCACACACCGCAATGAGCAAGCTTACAATCAAGTTTTTGATTCATTACTTATTGTAGAAAATCTGGTTCAGATCGGACGGATCTGCTGCGCTCGATCTGATGCAGCAGACACCTTTTGATGCCACATAATAACACAAGCTTGAATCTTGTCAGCGATTCCGAATAAACTGTACGTCCTGCTGTTTCTACATGGCCAAACAGAGCACCAGACCTTGAGTTGCAACAACCAATCAAATGCATTGTAACTTTCTGGACCAGTCACACTCTATGAAAGAGAGTCAAGCTAATTCCCTCGCAAATCTGATGATGACATGAAGGCTGCACCTGCTGGGAGGGCTACTGTCTTGTTCAGTGTAGCAAAGGAAAACAAAGAAAAACTCCTGTCTGACAGGTAAATATGAAGGATTTCGAATAAACAATGTGGCGCAAATTGTCTGGTCGAAAAACCTTAACATCTTTTTCAGCTTCTTTAAAATAAAATAAAAATCTTGCTTAACCAAATATCAATTAGAATCTCTTTTCCCCAATAAAAAACATATGAGTGTGTTCTTCTCGCCTCACCAAGATTGCAATGGACTCTTGTGGTCTCCCTCAGCAGCAAGTGCCTGTTTGTTCAGACGGCAGCGACCTCCAACCTCACCATTCCGAATGAAGTCTTCATTGTATCTGCAGCATACAAATGGGTGAGTTTCACAATAAATGGTATCAGTGTATTGTATTATAGATCTCGGCAAGTTACAGCCACTTTCCGATGTACTGACCTCTCATGGCTTCTGCGAGATTTACGCAAGTCCAAGTAAAGGTTAGTGGCCTGACAGAATCGAGCATGGCTGCTGCATTTTAGTGAAGAGTCCCCCTGGTAACAAAACCTCTTGATATTTAAAAAACACTGGGCCTTGGGCATTTTCAGAATAATTTCTACACTTATGTCCTTCTTGTATGCCATCATCATGAACAAGAGGGATACCTATCTTTAAAAGCTCTGATAGACATACTTCAGCAGCACAGCAGGTAAGAGCACGTGTTGGCATGAAAGCGTGTTGACACTGACCAGTTTGACAAATCTGCTTCATCTGCCTCTCAGCTCCACAGAATCTCAACATCTTATCGAGGAACAAAAAGCTACAGGAAAAAGTCCTGCAACCGCTGTTGAGTGCGTGTGTGTGTGTGTGAGTTGAGGAATGTGCATTTGTAACTTTGGTGCTGTTTGGGCTTTTTTTTTATTGCTTCAGCATTGGCTTGCTGTGATTTATGGCTTATCTTCATTTAGAATCTATTTTCATGTTTTTCTTTCTCGCTGGCATCTCTACGCTGATCACACCTGTTTTATAGCTTATGGACTGTATGCTTATGTCTGTGTGTGTAAACACTAGGCGACCATATCAGAAAAGTGTGCCCATTTGCCTACGTGCTGTGCTGTGACATGCTGTGGAAACACGCTGAAACTCATGAAACACCATGTCTGCTTGCATTGTTTCTTCCTGTTGAATCAGCCGGTGGGAACTAAGGAAATGACTGGACTTACTGGCTTGATGGCCTTACAGAGAGTTTTGATCTCAGCGAGGCGCTCCTTCACGTAGCCAAAATCAGCCTGTTTCCAGAAAAGCTCCTGGGCGACCGACAGTGAATGAGTCCTGATAGAGCACAGATATACAGAGAAATGAGCAAAGCCAAAAGTCCAATGGTGCAGTGATGATGTATTTGCAGAGCAAGCCCACTTTTACTGTGGAAAGATAATCCCAATGACAGTGGATGACATATAGGGGAGCAAGTAACATTTTTAGAATACGATGTGAGGAATTGTACCATCCAGAATCAGCTTTGTTACAGACAGGATAGCCAAAGCGCCTCTCTGGATCACAGGTCTTCTCATATCCCCAACAGGGAAACGCATCGCGCAGAGCATCCTGTTGTGAAAACAAATGTGATGTGAGAGTGAGTTAGTGAATGAGTGGGAAAGAGAGAATGAAAGAGAGAGAGAAAACAAGGTGGAATGCTGTCACTACTCAACTATTTTTGCCATTTGCCAAGATGTAGAAATGTTATTATTCTAATAGACAGTGATAAAACAAATCGTAAAAACTGTAATTGAGAAATGTAAGAAGACAATTAGTGGGAAGTTTACTGGATAAAAACTTCAGAGGACATACAGCACTTTCTTTATCAACACAGAAAGCCACAGCTCACCAAAAAACAAACGTCAAAAATATATAATAACGCTTTCAAAAAGTTGATAGCGTAAATCCTAATTTACTTTAAATACTAGTTAGTGCATTTTTCAGACTTGCTAGTTTGATTAAACAGATTACAGCAAAACTACAAAAAAATTGCTAAAGATAATGTTTCAATGTAAAACTCACAGTACAGTACAGTTTATGACTCCTCTACACGGGAATTACCAAAAATGTGCACAATGATGATAGAACCATGCACATTTCTTACTTTAAAAGGGCACAGCGGGTCTAGACGGCATTGCTTGGCCACTCTGTTGTTGTTGGCGAGAAAGTAGGGTATGTGCTCCGGAGGCAGGGAGATCCTGCTGTAGTTGAGCAGCGGTGTTGGTGGCGTGCGCTTGCTGTGCTCAGCCTCCTCGGTGGTGACCGCAGTCAAGGTAACGAATACGCTCAGTGCTACCGACAGCAGCATAGTCAGAATCACGCGAATGTGTGAGATAACGGCTCCCTCTTCACAGCACGCTGAGAAAACAGCAAACAGACAGGGAGACAGTCAGACAGTAATTCAAGCAGGAGGGAATGGGGTAGTATGGGAACTTAGCTCCAAGCGGATCTCTGCACCACATAAGGAAAGGTCCTGTTGCAGGAAATATTACCGACCTTTTTCCTACAATTGTCTGGGCAGTCATAACTGGAACAGCAGGGAGAGATCAAAAAAACTGTTGGTGGGACCGACATACGCAGTTCCAGGTGGCTAAACTGGTATTAATGATGAAGACAGCAGCCATTTGTCCATGGACCCACAAAACTAGTACAATGTGATATTTGGACATCCATCCATTATCTATTCTTCTTATCCATGCCAGGATAATATATATACGTAGATATGTATATATCTATATATATCATCCCAGCTGTCACTGGGTGAAAGACAGCGTAAACTCTGCACAGGTCACCAGTCTATCACAGGGCCGTCATTGGCAGCGTGGTTGCATAGTGGTTAGCACTGTTGACTCACAGCAAGTTGTGGGTTCAAGTCCCAGGCTCGAGCACCGCAGGAGTTTGCATGTTCTCCCTTAACTGCTCTGGTTTCCTACACCCACAAAAACATATGTGTTGCAAATTGCCCCTGACCAGGACACTTGGAAGATCTGGAGTTGTGTCCGTGTCTGTGTGTGTCTGTGTGCATGTGAGAGCTGCCTGCTGCTCCTCATAGTTGGGATGGGTTCAAGTGCAGATAATTCATTTCTCTACAGGGATCAATAAAGTACCTTTCTTCTTGGACACATGCAACTCATTCACACCTATGGGCAATTTAGATACTCAAATTCAGCTACGCTGCATATCTTTGGAAGTGGGAGGAAAACAATACAGACACAGGGAACACATGCAAACTACAGACAGAAAGGACCAGGATCAGTCCAGGACTCTAACCCACAACGGTTCTCACCTCAAACCAAACCAAACCAAAACATCTAATCATGCAAGCAATGCTGGCCAGAGAGCAGAGACTAAAACCACAGAAAGACACGATACTACAACATGTACTAAAGTGAGTAAAGTACAATTACTCCACAATAACTGATATCTGCATTTAAAAAATAATAACTAAAATGTATGAATGATTAATTAAAATTACAGGATTAAAATGAACTTAAAATAATTTCACAAATGCAAAGACAACATCTTTTCTTCGATTCGCCAACTAGATTGTCCAAGTAGTTTTTTTATGTTTTGTTTTTGTTCATTTTCACCCTCTCACTGCATTACTACGACTGTTTACTAATCAAAATTATTTCCATACCAAATCGTATGAATTAAGGAACAGAATCATGAACAGACACTCACATGTAGAAATAAGAACAAGCTCTGTATAAAAATGTCATTCTTAATTTAGCGATAATTACCATGTAGCTATTTCTCAATGTTAACTTTTTATTCGTTAAAAATTTGTTCCAGAAAGAGCATTTCTATAGATGTCAAACGTTTGGATTCCAAGCTAAAAATCAGCTGCTATTCGACCAGGGGGCGCTTTAAATACCAGCAGAGGTAAACGTAGCACAGTTTGAGCCACAGACTCCCAGATCTCATATCTAGAACATCTTCCCGTTATCTTTGGAACACTGAAACGCTGTCCTGCTGTTTCACATGTTTATATGTGCGGAAAAGAGGAAATAAGTGAAAAGATTGTACCAGCGGGCTTCACCACGAATCTTGAGGGACATCTAATGTCTACTCCAAATTATTCTCGTCTCCCATCCACAGTGGGCTCTCAGAGACGCAGGTCGGATGAGAGATGTGTCTCATGCTAACATTCCTATTCATCCTGAAGAAAACTCACAGAAAAAGCAACTGTTGAGCTTCAGGGTGATGGAATCTACCCAAGGACACCCAACATGTCTCAACCGGCACCTCAAGTAGAGGAGTGAAGCCTGAAACTCGGAAGATGTTTAGTCGAGGGTAAAACATACGCACATTAGTCATTAAAACGCATTAAAATGGGCTACACGTGAGATAAATCCCTTCAATGTTTTGAGTTGTAGCTAATACTTGACAAAGGCGTGCTCGTGTCAGCCGCGGCTGCAATAAAACACTGCTTCGGTGTAAAAGTAAGCAACAGAAGAAGAAAAAAACTCTTCTTCAAACTTCGTCGAAAGGATGACTGACAGGAGTTTACTGAGTGTTTTACCTGGAGTCGTTCACTGCTGTTCTCCTCTGAAACATTGATGTTGCAGGTCGCCATAACACCGGAAACCTTATACCGGCATGTAATACGGCCCGACAGACACAGGGTGGTGCTGTGTACCACAGTTCCTACCCGGAGAACGTCACGCTGCACAGTCCAGTCCGAGCTCGTACATTTTGTTTTTTATGTCAACTTTTATGTAAAAGAGGATGTACCGTATGTGGTTAGATAATGTAACACATTCTGAAGTAGAAAACAACGTTTTGCGTGGAAAAACAGTAGCCACAATCTCATTCCTCACCATTCTGAAGGTGGAATTACAGACATGTTTTATTATTGTCATGCCATATTTTTACAGATATGTAGAGATATATATATATAGATATAAACACAGCATAGATTTTGCTTTGGATAATCTAGTCAATAATTAGAACCCTATGACTCTGAACGATACGAGCTGGTATAGAGAATGAATGGATGAAAGAAAGAAATCTGAGCACATAATTCAAACTCCGTCCGTAAAATGGGGTCCACGGTCACCTACAAATCATTTAGTAATTCTGGAGAAATCTAAAAAAAAAAAAAATCATCCTATCTTTCCCAGCAGCAAATGAGCAATCATATACATCTGCTGGACCATCGCTTTACTTCCTCTAATCACTATATGCATAGTCATAGTCTTCAAAATCTCTTTAGATCTCACTCTGTAGGATCTGAGGATTGATGTAAAAAACAGAAATTCCACATAATGTGTTTTTTTCCCACCCACATAGATGTTTATTAATTTACACATTTGTTTGTTTTTTACATAGTAAATCACAATTTTCTTGATGTCAATCATTAACTATGCTTAGGGCTAAACAGCATTTTATGATTTGTAAGGAGTTATGAACAAAAGATACATTTTGCTGTACAGTATATATTTTATATATTTCCTAAACATTTCTGACTGTCTTGTTTGGTAGTCAACTAGGAGGAAATTTTGTAGTGCAAACAACCGTCACCATTTTCTACAAGTAAAACTTTCTACACAATACAATGTTCAATTATCAGAACTTATATCTAAACTAAAGCAGGATTAAGTCCCAAAAACTGACACCTAGATCACAGACTGTGACGATCCTTCATACTGATTGTGTAACTGTATGCTATGCATACTCCTTGCTTCCCCATTTAAATAGATAAGAGTATATTATTACCATTATTATTATTATTGTTTAAAAAAATAACAAAAGCTAATTCAGAAAGAGAAATTTCCTCTGACACAGTGATGAAACTTAAAATCTGTTTCTTACAACGAATGCATGTGTGGCTAAGCCGATTAATTGATTTGCATTAATGTATCCCAGAAGTAAGACGATGACTCGTCAGTCTATTTTTGGTTCTTCAGCAGTTCATCAATCTGGGTTTTATACATGTTCTTCACATCCTCCAGGTCCAGTCTCAACTCCTCTGCCTCTTCAGCCTTTTCTCCGTACATCTGCAGGATGGTGTTGTGCCTCTGTTCCAAATCCTGAAAGGCACAGTCACACAAAACAGAACATCTGCTACAAACCACATGGAAAGCTGCAAACTGGCCTGTAATGAATCATGGGTTTGAGTCCCGATGGCCTTTCTCCCCGTGTCTGTGTGGGTTTCCTCTGGGTGCTCTGGTTTCCCCCACCCACAAAAACATGTGTGGTAGGCTAATTACTCCTGCCATTGCCCTTGATCAAGGCACTGAGCGGTAGTGCCTAGTTGGTCCCGTGGTGCTGGTGTGTGTGTGTGTGTGTGTGTGTGTGTGTGTGTGTGTTCGCATGTGTGTGCTCCCCATTGCCCCTCTTAGTTAGACTGTGTTATATGCAGAGAATGATTTACCCTGTATGGATCAATAAAGTACCTTTCTTCTACATATCACCCACCTTGAGCTGAATTTTCAGCTTAGGAATCTCCTTCACCTTCTCCTCCATCTCATCATTCTGATTGGTGAGTCGGACAAGCTCTTCTGCCATCACAGAACGACTTCTCTCCAAACTGGAGATCTCGAGCTAAAAAGACAGGAGAGTGGTAAAAACTATTGGCAGTCACATAAAGAGTAGCTGAGTCTTACTGCATATGTTTGTTAATCTTTATCGTGTATTTCCTTTACCAGGTTACTTTGCTTCATCGGTTTTGGGAGTGTGTGTAATCATGGTAAATGATTGCCCACAGGCAGTTGTTGCTCAAGCTTATGTATTCTTAAGTATAAAGTCATTATTTTAGAATAGCTAAGAGCTTTCTTTTAAGGGTAGCATAATTGCCTCACTTACGTTTAATTTATGTCAGTGAGTAGTTTTTATGTTGTCTTACATGGTGTGAGTAGCATAATTGCCTCACTTGCGTATCATTTACATCAGTAAATGTATTTGTATTGTCTTATGGGTCTGAGTGGTCACCTGTAGCTGCACTATCTCTCCTTCTCTCAGTTTAAGCTGAGACTGGAGGTTCTCTATGATACTGGAGCCTCCAGACAGCCGGGCAGCCTCGTAGAGATTGGTTCCGCTCAATGACACAGACATTTGCATAGTGCTCAGTGTATGGTCTAAGGAGTCATCCTAGAGAGAAACATGTTTTAGAACGGTTAAAGTCATTTTTATTTCAACATTATTTGGCCTTTTTTGAGGATAAGAGCCATTTCAATGGGTACCTGGGAAAGCATAGAGGTGTGTAGACCAGTGTTGTCTGCCCCACTGATTGAGCTGGAGCGGGAGAGGGAGGGAGTGGAAGAGGATGGAGGCTCTCCTATAGGGTGGGTCACAACCTTCCTCTCCTGAGATGATTGCATTTTTTTAAGTGCAAGAAAAAGTGACATTTCTGATTGCGTAAAACAATTTCTTCCATTGCATTGGTGCATTAAAAGCAATTACCTTTTCCTTGAGTGCCTCTTGCACTAGGTAGCATTTCTTCTTCTCTTGCTCCACTTTCATCTTCTCCATCTCAAGCTGATTGTTGAGTAGCAACTAGTGGAAGAGGGAGATAAAACTACTAAGCCAATATTCAAATCAGGGCTGGGTCACAGTCATCTGTCCAAACAAATACTTCCAAACTATGAACGATACTGAATAAATAAACAGATATAAAATAAATAAACAGTCAATATGGGCTTATGAACGATACTGAATAAATAAACAGATATAAAATAAATAAACAGTCAATATGGGCTATGCCATTCTCAACATTCTATTACTTGTTTTTAGCAGGAATATTTTCTCACCTACTGTTTCAATCAATCCGATCGCTGTTTGCTTTGCTGTGCTTTTCAACAACAGTTTTGCTTTCCAAATTAGTGTAAACAAAGGACACCACTACTCTTTCAAATGTTACACTTTATGAAAAAGCTGTTTCAGAGGGAAGGGACATTGTACCTTTTCCTTCTTTGCTTCTTCTAGCATTCGAATATGTTCTCCTCGCAGATTTTCCAATTCGACATGCTCTCTGCGTTGAGACATAACAACACACATAAGGTAAAAGCAAACAGACCAATAGCATAAATCCATCG